>MU130877.1:56800-77328 GCA_015039435.1 Imleria badia
TGTAGGTTCCTCAGGCTGGCTCCGACTCGGAGAGTCCGACCGCTATTCATTTCAGCTGCTCAAGCGCTCAGGACTCAGGCCTCAGCTGGGCCCAGGGGAGGCTGAGGCAGGAAACCCTGAGAAAAAAAATGGAGCTTGCGTCACATCTGATACACAGCGTAAGCTGATCAACGTAAGCCCCCATCCTGTGGCGCACCACCACTTTCACAGGTGTGCCTGATCACTAGGTTCTTTGCAGTCGATGCCACCTGCTGATTGGTCTGGGTGAGTATCGACAATGCACTGGCCCCTTTCATCTCGTCACTGCATCAACGTGTTTGAACATGTGAGTCCTTTTCCCCCTTGATGTGGTATATATCCGCCGGACATTCCCAAGCGCTGACCGATTGGCTCGGGGAGTGTTACCAAGCGGACGTAAGTGACAACGAACAGAGCTTCCTCCGTGCACTATGGGAATGTAGTCTCCAACGTGCCCTGAAATTGGTTCCGGCGCTCCTTTCGAGTCCCTTTTTCCCTATTCCTCTTCATGGACGGTATGCGGTCCACCTTCTCAAATAGACTGATAGCGTCCCTAGCTGTCGTATCTCTCGCCAGGGCAGACTACTACATCGATGATCAAAACTTTACCTCTCTCCTTTATTCAGAAAACCCTGGAGGTGCAAAATGGGGACCATTCCAGGAGGGTGGTGAAACACTGTCCATTAGCCTCGCCAACGGGACGATGATGACCATTGATGCTTCTCAGTGCTTCAATTACACATAGTGAGTTCTGTATCCACTGCTAACTCGTTACTTGATCTAAGCGCTATATAGTACTTGTAGGTCTCTTGGACGTGCAAGGTATCGTGAACTTAGCTTGGCGCGCAGATGCAGCATGTACCGTCGCCGATGACTGCCAGGTGCAGATCCCATTCACTGGTAGGTGCCAGTGCTCGCAATGAATGTCGAGGTTCACGATTTCTTGAAGGGTCCGGCATCACCATATATGTTCTCCAGGCTGGCGCACAGGGTATCAATGCAAGTCTCACAATAGATGGAGGAGCTCCCAATTATAACGTCTTGCCTGCTCCTACTGGCCCCAATTTCTACACCCCGAATGTCACTCTTTTCAGCATTCAAGGTATGACTACCGGAAACCATACGGCAACCATGACCGTGCAGAATTGGGAGAATATATTCAGCGGGATGATGTTTGATTATGCGGAGATCAATCAGACGGTCGTTTCCGCCACGACGACGACGACCGGTTCTGTAGCGCCGTCTACTGCACTCTCAATAACATCGATTCCCACGTCGACGGGTACATCGTCTCCTTCCAAGTCAACGTACGCAGTCGCAGTCTTACAGCTGCCGCACTATGATATTGATTCTTTTAATAGCACAAATGTTGGCGCGATTGTCGGAGGGGTTGTAGGCGGTCTAGGAGCGCTTGTTGCCCTCCTCCTTGCACTGTTTTATTTCCGGAGGCGCCGTCCCGGAGCTCCTAGGTTCAGCGCAAACCTGGATGCTGAGCCCAGGATAGAGCCCTTCTTCTCAGCAGATTCGCTATACCCCCAAGGGTCACAACGACAAACGGTTGTCACAGCAGTTCCAACAACCGAGAGTCTTGTGACAGGCACAGTCAGTGCGCACGCGCCGCCACACTCGACAAGCTCAGGCTCGTCTCGCCGCGAGAAGTCGCAATTGGGCATCACGAATCCGAGCATGAGTCAGATCGCCAGATCCAATGTCACCTCTCCTTCGCAGGCTGGTGGTCTATCCAGCACATACTCCCCGTCGGAAGCATCTCGCCCTCGAATACAGCAGACACACCCTATGCTCACGGATGACCAGGCTGATTTCGTGAATAACCTGTACACGAACAACGTCCCAACCGCGGCGATTGCGCGTGTGATCGAGAGGATGATTGCTGGGGAGCGGCAACCTGCAGTGGATGGCTACGATTCTCTTCCCCCACCTAGCTATTATCATGGCACGGGTGATGCGTAGGACTTTGTCTTTTCTTTTGGATTGTGTGTTCCCTCTTTCGTATAGTATGATCTGTGTAATATCACGATCCATTCATGTTTACACTGGGGAATGGGATTGTATCAGGTTGGGCGACACTGGCTACTAAACAACGAGGTGTGTCTTATTGTTTGAGTTGATCGCGAGGATTCCCATGGGCCTGATCGTCAGTGACCAAGTATGCCAAATGTTCAGTCTTGTGCCAGTTCCTATAGCTCTCTTCATATCCCGTCAAGTTGTGCAACCCGTCGTTTTCATTCGTTCATCATTGGATGTGGATCCTATGAAACGGGACTCATCTGGAGTAAAGCCTTGCTTCGTCCCCTTTCGCATTCCCCTGGTCAGAGTCGTTTCGTAAATGTTCCAAGTACCGAGGCTTGTCAGGACAGTTATGTATTGAACGGACGGTGTTTAGGATGTTGATGGGCGCGTGTGAAGGGAAGAGGATGAATACTTGATAGATATATTAACTGCAATAGCCATGCCCATCAATAAGGGTCAAGGGCGTTGGCATCGACAGCGGATAGCCTTCCGTGGAGCATCAACTTCTGATGGAACACGACCTAGAATGAAGGTACAGCAAGCCGATTGGCTGCCATATTTAATGTTCGTCGTACTATGAGAAATCTCCGAGGAGAAAAAGATTTATCTTGTTTGTCGACTGGCGGTTGGACTCGGAGGCTGTACGTTATCACTTCTTATAACACTGTGGCTGAACAACTCACAAACAACACGGACCCACGAGAAGAATAAGACAAAAGGATAGGTCTAGGTTCCTCTATCGATATTTCCCGTTAGTCCGATAGTTACCAACGAAGTACGGGGACCAACTAAATTTGAACGCCCAGGATCGCCAATAGTAAGTTTATGCAGGCAACGTCTTCTACCCTTAGATACGATGGTCAGTGTGTTTGGCGTGTCGTCCCTGCCATGTAAACATACTTGACTAAGGTTCAACGCTCTCTGAAGATTCTTCTGTGTAATGCGCACGAACCTCCGGCTGCAAATCCTGATCATCAGGTCGTGTTGCCTCGGCCGACCATGTGGAGTAGAGATGAAGAACTGATATGCAAGAGGACGGATCAGTTGAGCGCGCGCTCAGTCACAACAAAGGTCGCCCCGGTGCGTTCTTGGATGTGTGTGGTCTGGCTACACTTCCCGATACGGATGAAATATCAGATGTGGATCGTCCCACCTCGGTTCCAGCCATTGAGTGCATGAGGACTCAGGAGGTCTTGCGTCCACGGGATGATCAAGCCTGAGGTTGGTACTTGATCAATGGCCTGGCTGTACGAAGTACCGCGACGCGTAGCAAGTGGTGTCTGCTCCTCAGCCATCTCGTATGAGTCAGGATCGAGTTTATCCCAGTCGCGAGGAGTGGTCGGGCCCGGAGTAGAAGATGCTGCCAGCAGTTGTACTTGCGCAACAACAAATAGGTGGGGATCTTAAGGTCGCGCCGAATCATTCCAAGTTTTTACGCCGTGGGAACACGGAGACTCACGCGCTGCCATGATCCCCGCCCAAGGCTCGATCGAGACGGCCCCAACTCTGTGGCACACGTACACCCTGTAGCACCTCGTAACCGTTTGCCCAACACTCACGTGCGCCCGCAGTCCATCAACACATCACTGCTGCCGTTTCGAAACCACCCAAATACACCCACAGGCTTTTGTCAAGTGGTCACCAGCACAGTGTGGATCCAAACGCCGCAGTGAGTTATACTGTATCAACAATTTCATCCGGCTTCTGACACCTCTGAGGTCGGAAAACCTCGGACAGCCTAATGTAGTATCGGAATGATAACGGATCACCATGAACGTGTTCAACACCGTGACATCCTCCGACTTGTGCGGTAGGCTAGGTCTCCGCACCAATGCGTTAATTTACACGGCGACTCAGATATGTCCCAGTACGTGCATATTCCTTAGTACTGGACTTGTTTCCTTATACTTCTAACTCACCTGCAGCGTTCCAATAGTATGGCTTTGATGGTGATAGTATCGCCCCGGGTTCTCGTGGTTTGGAGTCCAATTTTAAACCAAAACTACCCGAGGAAAAAGGATGTTATACACTCGCCATTGTTTGGAAGTGAACCGAGTAAGTCAGCACGCTTTAAAAACGTCGTTTGGGATCGCTTTCTAAGATGGCCTTGCTGGCTCAGTTAGCATTGCCGTTCATTTCAGCTGTTGACGGGAAACCAGCCTCAGGAAAATTTGTTTCAAGGTTTCCGTCACACCTGATACGCAGCGTAAGTCATTGGTGCGCCACCGATAATCCTCACAGGTGTGTCTGACCATCTAGATTATCAGGTTTTTTCGGTCAACGGCTCCTGAATGCGCCTGTTGATTGGTCTGGGTATTTGGTCAAGTCCCTTTTTATCTCACCACCACCGTGTTTGAAGTATGTATCTTTTTTCTTCGCTTGTTGTGTTGATATCTAGCCGGACATTCGTTCCCAGGCGCTGACCGATTGCGGCTCGGGAAGTGTTACCAACTTACAGCTTCCTTCATATTGTTTTGCTTCATTGGGAATATAGTCTCCAATATACCTCCAGTGAAACTGGTTTCGGCGCTCCATTAGAGGGCGAGTCGCTTTGTCCCTCTCTCTCATTCATGCTTCATGGACAGTATGCAGTCCACCTTCGCAAAGAGATTGCTAGTGTTCCTGGCCCTAGTACCTTTCGCCAGGGCAGACTACCATATCGATGATCAAAACTTTACCTCTCTCCTTTATTCAGGAAACCCTGGAGGCACGAAATGGGGACCTTTCCAAGAGACTGGTGCAACACTTTCCGTTAACCTCGCCAACGGGACGATGATGACCGTCAATGCTTCTCAATGCTTCAATCACACATAGTAAGTTCAATATCCACTGCTAACGCGTTGCTCGACCTAAGCGCTATATAGTACTTGTAGGTCTCTTGGACGTACAAGGAATCGTGAACTTAGCTTGGCGCGCAGATGCAGCATGTACCGTCGCTGATGACTGCCAGGTGCAGATCCCGTTCACTGGTAAGTGCCGGCTGCTGGCAATGAATGTCGAGGTTCACGAGTTCTTGAAGGGTCCGGCATCACCATATATGTTCTCCAGGCTGGGATACATGGGATCAATGCAAGTCTCACGATTGACAGAGGAGCGCCAAAGTATAAAGTGTTAAACCCTCCTCCCGGACCAAACTTCTACACCCCGAACGTCACTCTTTTCAGCGTTCAAGGTGTAACTACCGGAAATCATACGGCAACCATGACTGTACAGAATTGGGACAACCTATTTAGCGGGATGATGTTTGATTATGCGGAGATCAACCAGACGGTCGTCCCCACGACGACGACCAGTTTCGTGGCGTCGTCCACTGTAGCCTCAACAACATCGACTGTCATGTCGACTGCCACATCGTCTCCCACGTCAAAGGTTAAATTGACACCTTCCCACTCAACGTAAGCACTCCCAGTCTTAGACTGTTCCCCCATGATATTAATTATCTCAATAGCATAAATGTTGGCGTGATCGTGGGAGGGTTCGTAGGCGGTCTTGCGGCTCTTGTTGCCCTTCTCCTTGCACTATTTTATCTCCCGAAGCGCCGTCGCAAAGCTCCAAGGCTCAGCGCAAACCTGGATGCCGAGCCAAAGATAGAGCCCTTCTTCTCGGCAGAATCGCTATATCATCAAGAGGCACAACAACACATGGATGTCCCAGAACTTACAACAACCGAGAGTCTAGTGACAGACACTGTCAGTGCACACGCGCCGCCGCAGTTGACGAGTTCAGCGTCGTCTCCCTGCGAGAAGTCACGTTTGTACATCGCGAATCCGAGCTCGGGTCGGCTCGCTAGTTCTAGTGTCACGTCTCTTGCGTTGGCTGGTTCGTCCACTATAGTCCCCCCATCAGAATCATCTCGCCCTGGGGTACAGCAGACATATTCGATACTCACGGATGACCAGGCTGATTTCGTGAATAACCTGTACGCGAACAACATCCCAGCCGCGACGATCGCGCGCGTGATCGAGAGGATGATGGCTGGGGAGCGACAACCTGAGGTGGATGGGTACAATTATCTTCCCCCACCGATCTATTATCGTGGGACTGGTGATGAGTAGGGATCTGGCTTGGCTTTTGGATTGTGAATGTGCTCCTGGTTTGTGTAATATCACGGTTCGTTCATCTCATAAACGAGGGTTGTGAACCCAAAGTACGATATGCAATCTGCGATTGTTGATATTGGAGAATACAATTGTTCAGGCTAAGCAACTGACTACTAAATGCGGAGGTGTTATGGACGGGTTGGTAAACACGTCAAGATGTTCCTGCAATTCAGCATTTTATGAGTTTCCCGAATCAGATTGTGCATTGTGCAGCCGGTCACTTCGTTCATCGTCAGATATGCATTCTACGAAACGGGACTCATATCGGTGTGAAATCTTCCTTCGTCTTTTTTCGTCTTCCCCTCGTCGCGTCAACAACCAAGTACTGACGCTCGTTATGTATTGAACGGTCAGTGTTTACAACGTTGATGAGCTCGTGCAGAATGAAGACGTTGGATACATATTCACAGCAATACTCATGCACCGGGTCAACGGCGTTGGCATTGACAGTGAACAGCCTTCCATGGATCTCATCAACTCTGATGGAACACGACCTGCAAATGGAGGTGAGCTGAGCCGATTGGCTTCCATATTTAATGTTCGTCATATTAACACGAACCTTTGGCGCCGCCATAACTAGGTATAATCTCTCCCATGCTCACCATCGGGTCGTGTTGGGCCCGGCCAACTTGTTGCAGATGTGCACTCTTGAGTTTTTCCTGCATGTGTGTGGTCTACCTTCACTGGCCCTTTTCGATACGCGTAAAATATCAGCTATGGATGTACCACATGTACCGTTTTGTATTCGGTTCCGAGTCCAGCCTTTACATGCACACAGAAGTCTTGCGTCCCCGCGCTGGTCAAGAACGCAACAGGTTACCACTCCTGTGCATCACGAGAACTTCTAGTGACTTATGCGTTTCATTATCCGAGTCACCCTACCATCTCGTGCAAGTCAGCTTCGCGTTTGAACAGGTGGTTCAAGTATAAGATGCTGGCATTGTACTTACCTAATGACAAATAGCTCAAGATTGCGCTGATTCCTTCAACCAGATCCCCTTCTCCAGTTATTTACAGGTTGAATGAATGAATGACTATCAGTGGCTAACCACTGTAGTAACGTTGTCAATGCGTAGACGATCATGTGATGCATACCGACGAAACGTACGCCAGAGTCGTGCGTCTTGTGTTTTCTTGGTGTCTCACACGACTATCTTCGAGCTCCCTCCAATCTTGTTGCACATGCTGACCTTTTTCCATTATGATCAGTGTCACTAAAAGCTAAAATTTCGCCTTCTGAGCTATTTACGCTCCTCATGGATTCATGGATGTGCGACGACGCGTGGAAATGGATGGTACGAGAAGCAAACTATGTGCAAGGCAAGCGATATAGCACCCCATCCAGAAACCCGACTGATTGATGGTTCTTCTAGGTTCCTGTCAACCCTCCTCCGAGTCCCACCAACCCCAGAGACAACTGCACATGTCCTTGCACAAGGCGGTGCGCTTTCGATACCGAGAGAGACCGCAATCCACGATAGGAATAGTCTGCCTCCATCTCGTAACCCAGATCATTTCTCCGCGACACACGGCGACACTGAGCCACCAATAGCTCCTTCAGACACCCTACGACGGGTCGAGTCGCACAACTGCAATCCCAATCGAAGAGCTCAGTGCCCCGTCCTGCCGCCTTCCCTACGCCCCCATCATCTCATGCCCACGAATCAGACCTTAACTCCCGAGCCTCGCAATCGCCCTCAAACTCTTCCGCGCACCGTCTCCAACCCGCATTGTCGGTGGGGAAGTCCAACTCGCTCGCCGCGTCGCGCAATACGTTGGACGTAGACCCTCAGTTCAACGAACTGCTCGCAGAGACCCGTCGCTATCTCTCTGGACCGGATTTCGCTTACGCGCTTGGCTGCGCGCTCGATCGTGCGACCTGAATTCCACGACACAGAACGAGAGATTGAGCACTTGAGCGGTGGTCACTGGTGTAGGATAGTCATTCAGTCAAGCCCGAAATCGACATCGACCAAAGGTCATCTACATATACCTAACACGTTGTTTGGTAGATCGTACACGATACAAATCCACACAACGGTGATGATTACCGCGGCATAAATTGAGAGGGTTCCGAGGATTACTCTCGGTTATACATTGCGTACACACGGAGAATCATCACCACTGCTATCATCGTCGCAGCGTGAAGTTATAAAGCAAATTGATACTCACGATTAGCTGCACCGACAAAGAAATGTAACGCCCATTGATCGATAAGATCGATTATATGGCCTTGGGAGCATGGATAAACTGCTTAGACATGAGAGCAATCCGTAAACGTGCTTACACCTATAAATTGTGTCAGCTGTCCAGAATTCAACGAATTCGATCAGACGAGTGAAAGTGACCACATACGTCTATTGTTTTTTCAAAGCCGGTCTATCGAGGTCACCGTCAAATGACATTCGCTCGCAACATAGTGCGCGCTGACCCAGATATACGTAACCGTCAACTTGATGATCCCCTTGACATGTCAAACAAATGCACGATACCTTTTTCGGAAACGTGAGGACTGATAGCCGGCTTGAGGTAAGTACGAGGCAAGGAAAGGCAAAACAGGGGCGTTACTCATACGCAACGGCGGTGACCACTGCAGCTGCGATAACACATGAGATCTATCAAATATAACTTGAATACATTTACCGGACACTTAGTTGTTTTGCTGGATACTTGCCAAGGCGGCCTGTAACATGGAAGACATTTGGTGAAAGGGATAACGGTGTAGGGTATTGTCCTTCGAGGCACTTCAGGAGTGTAGGGGCGGGGGTCGACAATTCCAGTTCGCTTTAAGAGGTCCAACGATCATATGCTGTGGGATCTGGCCAGGACATCAGCTGCGGGAACAACAAACGACAGTGTCCGAGAATAACTCAGTTGGTTATGGGCCATTGGCCAGAGAAGCCCGAGGATGAGAGTCTACCCTGTCTCCTGTACACTCTGGGGAAAAAAATTGGTTGATATATGACCGAACGACCGGCAGAGATGATAATTAACGGATTCCTCGACCCATTGATGTTCAGAACAAACATGGCATCTCGGCTGAGGAACTTGCCGGATCGTATATTTTGCGCTCATGTCAAGGTCTCCTGAAGATATAGAATCCCTGAAATGGGGCATCGCAAAACAAGGTGCTACCAGTGGAGCGATACGGTGCATGAAAATGTTGCCAGAGATTGAGGCCTATCGGCATCCGTGACGTCGTGACGGCCTTGAAAGCTTGATGCATGATGGTGCGAAACACCATGATGTCGCTGCCAGTGCAACGGGAATCCACACCCAAGGGCCCAGAGACCGTCGTCGACCAAACGTTAAAGTTGGGTATCGACAGTAACTCGAGGTCGACGTGTAAGCAAGTGAATTCTTCTTGAACGAGCATGATTTTGACTCGGAAGGGCCAGGAACTTTCACACTGGCACCGTGGTAGCATGATGGCTAGGTCCGAGTCCATGTCTATTTGAAATTGGCTGCTGTACATGTACTATAGTTTACTATCCACACTAGCCTCAGCATCGTGACTGGCACTCCCCTTGTCGCGACTTCGTCTTGGGATAACTTGTTTCAGGGATTCCATAAGTATCTCTTAGCAAGACTTGGTCCACACCCTGAAAATTTATGAGACGGTAATTTATTCGTGAATTACGGGTCCTAGCCACACACTCGACCCGGATCGGCAGTGTTCGGAACTAACATAGCAGAATGTTATGTATCACCCAAACCTGGACAATGTCCGTAGGATGGAAGGTCAGTGACTGTAATATTGTTTGTGCATTGTTGTCCAAAAGCCTCGTACCTCAGTGATTACCTAATCTATTATCTTATTGTCTTTCGACAAAGGCAGAAGACAATAACGCAAGTGTCCATTCACAGCGAAACAAAAGTGACGCGCATATCATGGACGAGGTCAATTCCTTCTCTTTCATCCATCACTTGCAGTTGCTCGTCGTCGTCCGCGACAGCGATGAACAACCACGACCCACCACCAAGAACGTCGACGCTCTCTTCTATCGATATCAAGCAGAATGACACCTCTGTACACGACATTCCCCATCCCCCTCCGCCACCCGCACCGACCTTCAAGTTACTCTTCTCGTTCCTCACACCGCGGCGAAAGCTCGTGTTGCTCACTCCCGCCATCGCATCCTCCGTGGCAGCGGGTGGCATCGCCCCTTTCATGACTTATGTCGTCGGCCAGTCCTTCAACACCTTCGCCGCCTTCCCTCTCGCGCCACATCCATCCCAAGCTGCAAAGGATGCCCTCCTCCACGGCGTCGGTTTCGCTGCACTCGAGCTGGTCGCGCTCGGTTGCGGCGCACTCCTCATGAGCAGCGTCACAAGCAGCCTGTGGATATGGACCGGCGAATGGAACGTCATTGAGCTGAGAAGAAAAGTGTATCACGCAGTCGTGCATAACCAAACGGAATGGTTCGATAGACAGATGGGAAGCGACGATCCCACCAACGTGCAGGACATGGGTGGCGAGGGTGCTCCCATTGGCGCTGGCGGCCTCATGGCCAAGTTTGCTAGGTAGGCTCCCGTTGTCTCAATGGGCCACATCTTATTCATTCGCTCAACAGGGAAACCGACGACGTACGCGCCGCGTCATCCCTTGCAGCTGGCCAGCTTATTCAATATTTAACTACAACATTAACCGCTCTTGTACTCGCATTCATCTGGTCTCCTCTCTTGACCCTCGTCATCCTCTCCGCAGTCCCCTTTCTTATTCTCATCCAGGGTTTCTCTCAGGCTTTTGCAACACCTCGTCTCACACAAGAACGAACCCTCATCGCTCATGCAGCTTCCCTCGTCTCCCGCGTCGTGTCAAATATTGGCGCGGTCAAAGCAGCAAATGCTGTCTCTTACGAGCACACTCTCCTTACACGTGTCGCGGTTGCCGTTCAGTCGCTCGGTGCTATCTGGGGTGTCACTGCCGGGACAAGTCAGTTTGTCACAATGGCCATGTTCGTCCAGGGTTTCTGGTACGGTGCGCACCTGGTGCTCCAGGGCAAGAATAAGCCTGGGGACGTCATGAGCGTCTTTTGGGCGTGTTTGATCGCGACCAGTAACCTGCAGATGATGGTCCCGCTTCTGGTCGTATTGGGCAAAGGCAAGATGGCTGCTGCAGAACTCTCCGCAGTCATTTCTGCCTCTCAACAGGTCCCCGTTGCCAAACACCGCAAGGCGCAACCTCTTCGCCGGATTACGCCACCTAGCTTCGCAGGCGATTTCACCCTCACCAACCTTACCTTTTCCTACCCAACACGCCCAACCATACCTGTTCTTCGCAACGTGGGCATGTTCCTTCCTTCTCACGAAACCACATTTATCGTCGGTCCTTCTGGATGTGGCAAATCTACCATCGGGTCCATTCTGCTCGGTTATTATACACCAGCTCTCGGCAAGGGTGAGGTCCTCCTCGACGAACAAGATTTGCGATATCTCGATGTTGCTTGGGTCCGGAAACATGTCGCAGGCGTCACACAAGGTTCAGCTGGTCTCGGCGCGCCGGTCTTCAGGGGCTCTATTCACTGGAACGTTGCTCTCGGTGCGGTCGGCAGTGGGAGACGCGTCGAAGACGTGACTCGTGCCGAGGTGGAGGAAGCATGTCGGCTTGCGATGTTGGAGGGATGGGTCTCGGGACTTGAGACAGGATACGAGACCATCCTGGTTGGGAGCGGGGAGAACACCGACGCCGAAGGCGGTGTCGTCTTGAGCGGGGGTATGAGACAACGATTAGCACTCGCGAGAGCGAGAATACGCGACCCAGAAGTTTTGATTCTTGGTGAGTTTCCTTTTCCCCTCACGTTGGACGATGACTTGCTCACGATATATGTGCATATAGACGAGTCGACGTCGGCGCTGGACCCTCCTACACGTCATCTGACGACCGCAGCGATCCGCGCGTGGCGTTCACGCGTCAAGAAAACAACGATCATCATCACGCACGACCTCACGAGTGTCAACGCCGACGACTTTGTGTACGTCATGTGCGAGGGCTGCGTTGCCGAGCAAGGTTTCCGCGAGGATTTGGAAAAGGCAGACGGGGAGTGGAGCAAGATGTTGCGTCCAGGCGGCTGTTCCGACCAAGATGGATCAGATGCACCCCCGCCAGTATACGAAGAAGTCGCCGAGATTCTTGCTTCCCAAGATGAAGAAGCGCGGGAGACTCAACAGGCAAAGGACAAGCACTATAGCCTCGCCCCGACTTTGAATGGTGTACGCCCTGCCACGATGGCCCTCGGAGGGTGGATGTTTGACGTTGTCACCGAGCTCACGAAGACGACGAATGCCAACGAAGTTCCCCCACTCCCTACTACCACCCCTGTTGTCCTGAATCACGCAGCCAAGTTTGAAGGTGGTGCTTCTGGAAGAATTAGGAGACCTTCCAGTGTGTCGATCCTGATTCCCTCGCCCGCCGCCCCACCACGTGTCTACAGTGGTCGTCACACAAGTTTGCAGTTCACGCCCGTCACGCCTTTATTTACCTCTCCCTTTATTTCGGCTACCCCACCCCAACCGATGATCGAAGATGACGAAGAATTTGAGAAGGAGAAACTCAACCTGAAACGGAGCGCGGAACAGGCTGTCGGAAGACGCGAGAAGCGTGCAAGGAAGGCACCCAACGCTGTTCGCGCGGCTGCAGTCTCTCAATCATCCCAGTCGAACTCGATATCAAAGCCGCTTCCCGCTCCTGGTCTCATCGCGACGCTACGTCGCGTATACCCCACGATTCCCGCTAAACACCTTCTTTTCCTCGGTCTCTTTGCGTCCTTGCTGAGCGGGGCTATGACCCCCATATTCTCCTTTCTGCTTTCTCGTCTAATGTTTGCAGTCTCCGCGAACCCTGGCGCAGCCACGATCAACTCTTATGGCGCTTTTGTCCTCGGTATGGCGGCGGTTGATGGTCTGGTTATGGGTCTCAAGTATTTCCTGATGGAAACATCTGCCATCCGTTGGGTCACCCGTCTTCGCGACAACGCCTACTCCCGCGTGCTCGTGCAAGACAAAGTCTGGTTTGACTCTCCCGCGCATTCCCCTCCAGCGCTCGTACAAGCCCTCATCGAAGATGCGGATGACGCACGGGCACTCGTGGCTGTCGTCTTGGCCCAGTTCGTGGTCGTGGTGACGATGACGAGTGTAGGCCTGCTTTGGGCGATGGTGTGGGGTTGGCAACTGGCCCTCGTGGGCATCGCTATTGGTCCTGTTTTCGTCGGCGTTATGGCTGTTCAGGCGGGGTTGGTCGCGAAATTTGAGGTCCGGAACAAGCGCGCTCGCGAGGAGGTCGCGAGGGTCTACTACGAGGTACGTTTGGTTTCTTACAGTTGGTGGTTCGTGCAACTTATTTCCTTGATCCCCGCAGACGATCCTTAATATTCGTAGCATCCGTGCGATGTCCCTGGAGCCAGTTTTGCAATCCCAGTTCGACAAGGCCATTTCTGCCTGTCTTTCCACCGGTTCTCGCGGCGCGTTTGTTGAAGGATGCTCGTATGGTGTCGCCTCTGCTCTTATCTACCTCGCAGAAGCGCTCTTGTTCTACGTCGGCGCGGTCCTCGTTGCCAACGGCACCTACACGTATCTCCGGATGGTCCAAGTACTCAACCTCGTCGTTTTCACGGTCACGATTGGCAGTCAGCTCATGGCGTTCACGCAAAAGATTGCCAAGAGCGTCCAAGCGACGACAGATCTCTTCCAGCTCGTGACGCTTTCCACTGAGGGGACGAGCGAGTCCCACGGTACACGCCACCCACCTATCGCCGGCGACCTCGTACTGGAGGACGTATCCTTTGCGTACCCAACCCAGATCGACAAGCCTGTGCTCAAGAACCTTTCGATGACGGTTGCAGAGGGCGAGTGCGTCGCGCTCGTCGGCGCATCTGGCTGCGGCAAATCGACGGTAGCGGCTCTCCTGCAACGGCTATACGAGCCCACCTCTGGCACCATCTCTATCGGCGGCCACGCCCTTCAATGGACGGACGTCCACCACCTCCGCAACCACGTCGCGATCGTAAACCAGACGCCCAACCTCTTTGACGGATCCATCAGGGATAACATCGCGTACGGCCACCTCGGGGAGCTTACCGACGCCGACGTCGTGCGCGCCGCACGGGCTGCACACGTGCACGATTTCGTGATGACGCTCCCCCAGGGGTATGATACCCTCGTGGGCGAGAACGCGGCGCTCATCTCGGGCGGCCAGGCCCAGCGTCTCCAAATCGCGCGCGCGCTCGCGCGTCCGTCGCGGATTTTGATTCTCGACGAGTGTACGTCGGCGCTGGACGGGGCGAACCAGACGGCGGTGCTCGAGACGATCCGAGGTGCCAAGGAGGGCCGGACGACGGTGATGGTGACGCACAAGACGGAGGTGATGCGGATGTGTGATCGGGTGGTTGTCATCGAGGGGGGGAGGGTTGTGGAGGAAGGGAGGTATGAGGTGCTCGTGGAGCGCAAGGGCTTGTTTGCCAAGCTTGCGAGCGGGGGGGAGTGGTTTGGGCATTGAGTTTTCTCATCTCATTCATTATGTTTTTTTCTTGACGGAACGCTCACGCATCATTAATGCATCATCACTATCCTTTCTTTATTCTCTCATCGATCATTCCTTTCTTGACTCTTGATTCTTGGATAACTAACTCCTTGCAAGCGAGGTACATGTACATTTCGACCGTTCAACCTCTATTCTCCCCTTCATTCTTGATACTTTTTCTTTCCATTTTCCCAAGGAATACCACGAACTGCACGATGCATTTTTCTGTAGTACTACGCACGCTCATTATTTGCGCATTCATCATTGAGTTATTAGATAGGTAAAGGAGGCCGTCGGGAAATGGAATAACAGTTTAATTCTTGTTTTCTTGTGTGAGGTTGTGGGCTACAGGGATGGGTTGGATGAGGGGGTGTTGTTTCATGGGGTCTGAGTTAACTTGGGTGTCGTCTTACGGCCTTGGTTGCCCGTTGAACCTGTTGGACTTGAGGTCATGTGTACGTCGTGCCTATAAAAGGGACGCGGACGACTGCCCCTCGTTCGAGTCGCCCGATCAGGATGTCCGGCGTGCCCGATGACAATCGATCATCGATCAACTCAAAGAGAGTACGAGTACGGTACTCGATACATACTTGCTTGCGTCCTGAGTCCTAGATCTGGTCAGAGTCGTACTGGTATCGACGTCGGATGACCTTAGTCCCCTCCATCACACCAAGTACACCAGACGTTGGGAGTGAAAGACGATGCACAAGGGTCTTCAAAGTCCGAAAATGACTACTCGATCGAGTGATCGGCGAGTTTTTCGTTTCAAATTCTTTATGGTTGATCGAGCTCATTGAATGACGTCACATACATATAGGTGAATGGACTGGTAGGACCCATGCATTCCTCGTCGTTTGGACAATAACAAGACTCATACCGATGTTGTCGATCATGAGAAAAGACCGAACGGGAACACGACCCGTTGGCCGCGGCGAAACAAACGGAATGGCGAGAAGGGTCCAAGCGATGGTCCCGCGGAGAATGACACCGATAGTACAAGCAGATCAATGCGTTAAAGCAAGGCCAAGCGGGGATCAAGCTACATTGTCCGAGCGATCCATGCAGTCGCTTGAAGTGGACGGACAATAGGAAGAGTCCTGGACACGGTGTGTGGGCACCTGGGCCACTCTGGAAGGTGAGGGTATAAAGAGACGTCTTTCTCGCCATAGTAGACCAGAAACTCGATCCCACTATACCTGCGCTCTCATCTCCTCGCCCTGATTCACTTGCCTCTCTACGCGTTCTATTATCCATCAGATGCGCTTCACAAACGAACCCAATCCATACACCGCACCTATGCCACCGTCTTCATACCAGTCGACGATGAACACCCCTACCAAAACCGCTCGCACTACTCCGGCCAATACCCCTTTCATTACCCCTGATACCACTCCCGCCAGAGCCCACGATCAACGCGGATATAACAACACACCTGATCACTGGCCTGCGCAGTCGGTACGTAGCCCTTTCGTACGGTATGGTCAAGACTGACGAGACACGCACAGCCCGCGCAGACTCGTGATTTCCACCTCGACACAATGTTCAGTCCCGTCTGGATGTCCGGCCCGAACGTCTTTTCGTTCGCCCCAAACGGCATCGTCGTCCGTCCTACCGAGTACGCGCCGGAACCTTACCCGGGCTATCACGCGGATCGCATTCGGCGTCTCGAAGCTGAAGCTAATGGCTCGCACTCCCAGGGCTTCGTTTCTCGCGATCCGAAGCCGTGGAAAAACATCGCGATTACGGAGCAGGACGACGCCGAGTTTGAGGCCTTTCAGGCGAGGATGAAGGCCGGACCGGGGGAGTGGCAACCGGCTCGGCCGTATGGGAACGTGCAGTCCCCGATGCCCAGCGAAGGGCAACTCGTATACACCTGGCCGCCCAAGCCCCATGGGTGGTAACTACAGGTAACAACCTTGGCGCTCAGCGGAAAATACGGTGTCTTGTAATGTACTTACCTGCCATCCTGTGACCTGGGGTGTCCCTCGAGTAATTCAGATTCGCGTTTCCAAGGAGGATTGACGATGAAGCCAGTGCCAGTGTGTATGTAATAATGACTATACAAATCCGAGTCCGTGGGAAGATGAGAGGCTGACGGTGTTGGGTCAGTGTGCGAAGGAGAGGCCGACCTGGGTCGTCGAACCCGTTTGCTATGCCCGTCAGGCGCCCCTCTCCGAGGATCAGGGCCGTGTACAGTACGCGCAGTGACAGGCAAGGGAGGCGGCGGGGTGCGGTTTCGAGCCTGCGAAAGTTCTCATGCTTAACTGCTACCCGTAAGAAGAGTGGGCGAGGGGCAGGACACGATGTCGCTGCCAGCACGACCCTCCGACGGGCTGGAGTCCATAAGAGTGGGTGAGGGTGGGCGGGAGAAGGAGGCTTCCATAACGGCAGGAGGGCGACCGCTAGGGTCGCCAAGCCACTGCGATCACCGGACCGTCGGATCATATCGCAGTCCCACGGACCCCACCAACGCTTTCGCGCTCACATGCGGTACCAGGTCCACCTGAATGCCTGTCCTTCGCCATCATGATGCCCGAAGGCATTCGATAAGCGACACCAAGTATTATTTACGTATAATACCCACCACCTACTCCGAGTTGAAGTTCAACTTATGTTGCGTGAACCATTCAGAACCTCTTTGTTGTTTCTTCATTTCTGTCGGCCTCACGACAGTTCGCTTGTATTCCTCACCCCCTTCACGTCCACAAGGTCATGGCTTCCGATATCCAGTTGGGACTGCAGCAGTTGAACGACTACTCCTCCCGTTCGTCATTTACGTTTGTGATAGTTTCAAGAAATCTCATCATCACTGACCGCTGTTACAAGTCATGTTCGTCATTGCGATCAATTATGATTATTGTAAGCCAACCGTTCTCCTATTTTGTTCCGTCATACTGGAGTGAGCTCCACGTTGTTAGGCCTCACATTTTCCAAAGAGGTAACGTGCCAGCGTTCAGTATTTGGAAAAGCTTTTCACAACTGTCCATTTTTCGAATCGTAGGTAACTTACATCTGGGTTTGTAATCGAACGTCTTTTCAAGCGTGCGCGAGTATGATACCTACCATAGCAAAGACCCTGGACCTGGGTGTCTACCCTGTTTCTTCTCGTGAGTATCCTTCTGTGTCGCAAATTCAAAACTCACTGGCAACCGTATACCAGACCCGTTATGCGGGATATCTTTCCGTCGTGTGAGTTCAAGTTAATACCGGCTACCAGAATGTGTCCAGCGCTGACCGCAAATCCGTTCCTAAGCGCTTGGGCGCTCGGTATGTTCATGATCTCAAATTGTAGTGGATTAAACTGACGAAACGCGTATGAAGGCGGCACTACTTTCATGCCGGGCACACTTAGGGTGCGACGTTCTGCATCCGTATTTCGTCAATCAATCATTCACACTGTAAACGCATCGAATGATATCAGACGTAAGCAGGTTTACACCTGAAAATCTTCAAAGGTTGAGATAGTTTGATAGATGTGAGCGTTTCTGAATGACCATTGCGGTACTTAACTGGACTAAATTATAACAAAGGCAAAATAGTCTATTTTCTATCCAATTGGTCTGACTTCTTTTTTTGGGTGGGCGCTGATAGTGTGTTGCCATCATCTACACCTTGACGAAATCTGATGATGGCGATTGGAGTGTTGATGATCCTTCGTGTGTATGCGATGTACAATCGGTCAAGGATCGTCCTGGGTATTCTCCTTGTGATCTACATGACGCAGGTCGTCATGCTCATCGTCGGAAATAGCTTTTATAGCAGTCCAAAATATGCCACAGGTGCGTATCCAAAAAGGTTGATCACGCCGTCCTTGACATGCCTGTACAGTGTCGGTCGTCCAAATGCTCGACGGCAAGGTTTGCAACGTCACCTTCAGCACAGAGACGTGGAACATTGCGTGCATCACTGTCCAGCTCATTCTCGGAACTGTCATGTGCATCTTGGTGATAGCGCGGTTTGTGAGGGAATTGCTCCATATTCATCAAGCCACGCGGAAATGGCATTTGAACAGATACTTGAGCCTCCTCGTCAGAGACGGTCTTGCATATTTCCTTATGTACGTTCCCCATATCCTTCCTTTTTTTACAAGCATACCGAACTCAGTCAACAACACGCCATGATCAGCACCCTCGTTAATAGTCTCGCCAACCTGCTCGGTCTCCTGGCTGACATCCCCCAAGGATGGATATCAGATGTGCTCGGGGTTGCCGCAAGCGTTCCGGTGTACACCTTCACCCCGCGGTTCGTCATGGACATACGGGAGCTGTACGTGCTCGACCTGCAAGGTCGTTGCGGCGGTGACCTCGATACTGGCTTTGGCTTGTCGAGCGGAGCGCGGCGGGGTGTGGCAGGAACGACGACATCCGAGAGGGGAGCGTTCGAGAGAGGGGGTGGGATCGGGGAATTGGACGACAGGGAGGAGATAGCTTTGGTGGAGAGGGCGGAGAACAGCCATAGGCAGTTGTTGGTGGTTTAGACGTGGATGATATGCCACTCTCGTCTGCCAGTGTCAATGGGTAGCGATCTCACCTGTATGCCTGCGCTCTCACCTCGCCATGACTTGCTGTCGTCTCTCCTCTTTACGCTTTCTGTTCCGTGCAATATCTATCAGATGCGCTTCACGAACGAACTCAATCCATATTTACCGCACCTGTACCCCCGACTATGCACCAGTCGACAATGAACACCCCTTGGCAAAACCGCTCGCACTACCCCGGCCAATACCCCTTTCATCACCCCCGATACTACACCTGCCAGATCCTATGATCAACACAAGCACAATAACATACCTGATCGCTTGCTTGCGAAGCTGGTGCTCTTTCGTGCGATACGGTCAAGACTGACAAAACACGCACAGCCAGTGCAGACTCGCGATTTCCACCTCGACACATTCTTCAATCCAGTGTGGATGTCCGGCCCAAACGACTTTGCGTTCGCCCCAGATGGCACCATCATCCGTCCCGAGAGGCACGCGGCGGGACCTTACCCCGGTTATCATGCGGATCGCACTCGGCGCCTCGAATCTGAATCTGAATCCGTCGACGCCTCGCACTTCCAGGGCTTCGTTTTTTGAGATCCGAAGCCATGGAAAAATGTGGCGATTACGGAGCAGGATGACGCCGAGTTTCGGGCGTTTCAGGCGAGGATGAGGGCGGGACTGGTGGGGGAGTGGCGACCAGCCCGGCCGTATGGGAACGTGCGGTCCCCGATGCCCAACGAGCGGGAACTCGTATACACCTGGCCGCCGAAGGCCCATGGGCAGTAACGGCAGGTGACAACCTTGGCGCTACGTGGAAAAAGAGGGTGTCTTGTAATGTAGTTGTGCTCCAAGTTACCGTGGTTCTTGGCGTCTCCAATGAGAGAACAGTTCAATCGGATGTGTATACGAATCTCCGGGAAGACATCAAAAAACAGCTGGATAGTTCAGTATTGTCGTTGTGATGAGTGCAGTGTGCACGCGTGAGTGATACGGTCACCTTGTTAGAATTTGGGATGCGGGACCACGCAATCGCAAATATCTTATTTGTCTGAGTGCTTCGTAGAACATAGTACATCTGCAACCCGGAAATGTTGCGGAACAGTGTCCAGAACAAAATATAAGAGGAATAGTAGTGGTATTCAAGATGGTGATTATTGCGCAATTATGAGCATTAGAGTTGCTCTGTGATGCTCTGAAATGTTTGGATTTTCGAGCTTGAATTCAGGCCCAGACGCTCCGACAGCGCGGCTTCTGGTGCCGGGACTGAGTGTTGAACCCTAAGTACAGCGGAAATTTTGAAAGCGGGAGATGCGGGACAACGGATGTCCTTCTAATTCACATCTGGACAGGATAATACTATGCGTCATATTTCATTCCGGAT
>MU130878.1:0-76778 GCA_015039435.1 Imleria badia
CGTTTTCGTTGTCACATCGTGCATGAGGGCAAGGGCAAGGGCGGGGCGTGTCCTCGTCCTCGTGGGGTGGGGCGGGTCAAGTTAGTCAAAATTTCACGATGGCATCGAAATTTTGCAACAGTGCCACAGATTTTTTCGGCGCGACAGGATAATTTTCTGTGTTGTATTATTTGTGCAGATATTCCGCCATAAGATTTCGCGTGTCATGCCCTCTATTAGACTCTATGCCTTGTTAACATATGTTGCGAAAGAGCAGATCATAGTTAGTCTCCCGTAGGCTGCCCCTAAGGTAGGAAGATAGTCGTTCCTACTCTTCTAAGGGATCATAGTCATGTCGACTCACATGAGGATAAAGAAGAGTGCTGAAGACTGAAGTGACTACAGTGAGCGAGCACCTCGTGGGACAATCAGCAGAAAGCTGTGCAAGAAGACCACTCAAACTTTATTTGTTCTTTTTTTTTGAGAGAGGCACAATGGCATCTGGCAACCGCCTAAGCTGGTCCCAGACACACGGCACAACATCTGAAGACCTCAAAAATAATGTACTCTCTCTCTCTTTTTCATGAGGAGCCTTCGACATCAAGGACTCACGTGAGTACTGTGGGACTAAAAGCCTAGACCAAAGGCCACTGCCCACTAAAACCCCCGACGGTTTTCTGCGGAAATCGAACCCGCGGCTCAACACTCGAGCCGGCGTCTGCCGAAGCAGACCCGGGGAGGTGGCACATACAGCCACCAGCCCCCAAACTTTATTTGTTCTGATCTAAGTCAAAGTTTTTGAAATTTCGGCATAGAGGTTCTGTCAACCGGTGGGATCCGACTCAGGCCTCAGGCCGCAAACCCTGGTGTGGACACAACCCTGCTGATATAATTGAATACCTCGTCGATTCTACAAATACCCTGCCTTTATTTCTGCCTTTTCATCGCTCCCCAGCATCCTTGCGTTGCGCTGCGTCCAAGGATGGTCACGATCGATACCCCTAATTTGCCAACGTAAGCACTCAACGGTCGTGAAATCTATGCACTCATGCAATGATCATCATCCAGAGACGTCCCCGCGGTCCGTTGACTCACGTTTTATCAGTGACTGTTGTATTCTGAGACGACGCGCCTAGGTTCTTGGCTACGCGCTAAACATTTTCTTGTATGGCATTCTAGTAGTGCAATCATGTAAGTACCGCGTCCTACAGTCGTCCCGTCGCTCACTCGGTGTCGCCAAGTCATTTATTTTACAAGGTTCACTAAGGATTCCAAATGGTTAAGGCTTTTCAGTAAGAACGCGTCCTGATCGCTGTAACTCACTGACACAGGGTATTCCACACAAGTCCTGCTCATCTTCGCGTTGGAGACCCTTGCTTTCGCCGTGGTGCTGTACGAGATGGTACAAGGCGCCAACGTCCACTGTCTCACTTGCCTCTCGCTCGCCTACGTGAGTTCATGGGACATCAGCTGGTCGTTCCGAACGCTTAGTGTCTTGACTGGTTTGAGTGAGTCCCTGGCATGCTTTGGTCTTATTGGCACTCACTCGAGTCGACAGTCGAGATGTTTGCACATGGATACTATTCCTGGAGGATCTACGTCTTGAGTGGTTATTGGTATATTCCCGTCTTCGTCATGCTGGTATGGTGCATCTCTACCACCGCTATCTCGCTCGTGATTGATCTCACCACAGTCGTCGTTCGTGCAAGGCATTGTTCTTGGCATCGGAATGGTGGTTGGTGGTTTTCAGTACATCTCAATCATCGCTTCGAAACCCATCATTATGTTTAGTTTCCGAACCTCATCCCAAATCCAACAGTGCTTTCAGACGTGAGCGTTGATTACTAGCCAACCGAGCACCAGCTGAACCGTCGCTAGATATGGGGGATCCCGACTATCATTTGCGATTCCGTGATCACCATCGAGACGACCCGACTGGTAAGTGTAGATATGTCTTACAGTCATCGCATGCTCAAATGTCCCGCCTAGCTGCTCCGACGGAAGAAACAGATGGCCATTGCAGAGACCAACTCCTTGATCAGAAAGTTGATTCAACTCACCATCGAGACTGGTGCAGTCACTCCCGCGGCCATGTCTCTGCGGTTTTTGCTCTACAATTACGACAAGTCGACAGACGTGGTCGTGTCCATGAGCAAGCAGGAAATCATCATGACCCAATGGCCGTATGGTATATCCCTTGCCCAATTGATCATGTATGTCGTCGCCGGTCGCTTTCCTTTTCGTCCTGACGACGCGCTGCGCAACGTAGATCTTACGTGATGACGAGACTGTGGGTATGATATCGTGACGCGTGTGCGGTGCTGATCTTGTGTAGATATGCAAATTGTCTTTTGGCGTCGCTGAACGCGCGTCTGGTTATCTCAGTGGACAACACTCGCTTAGAAGCTGTCTCGACGGTCTTGTTCGATCGAAGCGAGCTTCGCACCAAGGAAGAAGAACCATCGGTCGAAAGTTCGTCAGTGTGACTGTTACTCGATCACAGTTCGCGACGGGAAATTCCACGGTGAATCCAGTGGTTCCGGTATGGATCTTGACGACTTATTTTCCTTGCAGGGCACTCGTGAGTAAGTATTGATGTCATGGACTTGGTGATACTATCACCTTGTCGGCAGCTACCCACTTTTCGGCACCCACTAAATACAAACACACTGGCATTCACTCATTTACTTCGTATCTAGTTTTTATACTATACCTATGCAAATTGAATGGAAAAAATAATGGAGTAGTTGAGATTTGGTTTCGATCGTGAAATTGATGACACTCTGATGGTCCGTGACAATTTTTAACAAGTATGACTGCCGAAGGTGCCGTGTCACAAAGGGGTAATAGTAGCTACTAAGCTAGTCGATATCCATATATACGCATTTCATCATTCCCTTTGATTGACCAGAGGTTCTGGCCTCATGGTCCCCCATGATGTTAGGAACCATCTTACCGGGGAATATTGAATGCCGAACTCATTCAAACGGGCCCCTACGGAGGAAAGTGATTGACGGAGTTTGCTTGCATAAGCCTCTTAACCCGAGAGAAGGCGCTAGAGAAAGATCGAATCCATTGACAGAGGATCGAGAAACACATGTGGTGGTACTGCCCATCCGGGGGCGAATGCCAACCACCGCACGCATACCTTTTTGTTGTTCCCTGTCCTCGAAGGCACGGTCTATTCATCCCAAAATTCAATCAAGGATACCTAACATAGCGAGTTGCTGTAACCCATTCGGGATTCGGGAAGGAGCGTGGCGAGCAGACGACCAGATAACACTACAATGCTATCTGCGACATCTGCGTGATACATGGGTGTATCTGCATTCATTAATGTACCTGCATTTTACGGTATGTATCGGAATCCGGGTGCCTGCGCACATGGGCGAGTGAGTTTACAGTTCGATTTGAAATTAAAAAAGGGAGGGGGGCAAGGAATGGCACCACTGGCGCTGCCATGGACGCACCTCGTCAGCCAGTTCGGACGTATCCACGGGCGCATCGCGATCAGGTTCCCCAAACGCGGCATTGCGACGCGCGTTCTCCCATCGGTACGATATCTAATCAGTGGGGCGAGGCGGAGACGTCAGGATCGACGACGAGGGCGTTCAAGGCCGGCGAGAGCAAGGCCGACTTACAGTGAGTATCAACGCCGAGAACGCGGCCAGGAACATGAGGGCGCCGGAGACTATAGTGCGTCAACATCCTTGGTTCCCCTTTTTTCCGCGAAAGTATATTTACCTCCGAACCCGCGTCTGTGATAGCGAATCGGTTAGTACGATGGCGAAACGCGGAGGGGGCTGGAGCCGTGACGCACGAATAAGCCGGACCCTCGGTCAGCGGGTACAAGTGCGACCCCAAAATACTCCCTGTTTGCCCGATCGCGCCATAGAGGGATAGCCCCGCTGCACGCTTCGTTTCCGATCCCAAGTTATGCGTGACTGAGGAAAAATGAGAAGGGGATCATTGGTCAGTGTCGTTCCCCTCCCGTTGGTCCATATGGCACATCAGATAAATTTGGGAGATCGGAAATTCGGAATAGGACTATGACGACAGATGCTGGGTACTTACACCATGCGATAACGAGACCCAGACTGGCATAGGTACCGGCTGCGATGCAAAATGTGGCAAGATACCGGACATGAATGTGAGCCCGCGCGATACCCAAAAGAATCCTAAATGCATAGCCAGTGGGTGAGACGGCAGAGTGGATTGGGGTCGACACTGACATGTAACCAATTCCCCCCAACGTACATCCAGAAACGACCAAGAACCCACGGCTCTGAATTCTATCGGAAGTAGACGATGTGATCAGCAGGATCAGAGCGGAAACCGCATAAGGAGGGACAGTCATGAGCTGTGATAGTGCAGGCGCTGGGAATCGTGCAGTTGGTCAGCCTTTTCCCGTAAGATATGCCGAGACGGACATACAATGCCCCATCGTTTCAATGATGGTAGGTAGAAAAGCCGACAACGAGCCTAGTGCGCAGTTTAACGCAAAGCAGATGACGCCAGCGAAGTATATCTAAACCTGAGATCAGCTGTTACACTTGGAACATGATAGAGAAAAACCTACCCTCCAGTCCAGAAACGCAGCGATGACATGTCCTAAAATCCAGATCAGTGATTGAAGGGACCTTGGAGAGGGCGTAGATATGTACTTTGATTCACAATTGCGCCAATGTCACCACTCGTGCCTCTATTCATACGTTCTACGGCCAACTTCCGCTCGGCGTGTGTCAAAAAATCGGTCGACTCAGGTCGTCCTGGTAGGAGAAACAAACATAGCACTCCAAGAAGTACTGTCGGAATACCCTTTTGTACGTTCGTAACGGAATCGCCTGGTGGGAATTGGAAGCGGACTGACTTCTATAAGGAACAACAACCTCCAATTCGCGATGGATATCTTGACATGCTGAATCCCATAAGCGAGCAGGCCACCAAATGCACCAGCAACCGCAGCAAAGCCAAACCAAGAAGCGACTCGAGTGCCGTATTCGGCTTTGGTATAGTAGAACGCTAGGGGGAGATGATGTCACCGAGGAACCTCCAATGATTTGAATAGAAAGACCCACAAAAATATAACACAACGGAAGGTCCGAATGCTGCCTCAAAGACGCCGAGACCAAATCGTGCAAGAAGAAGGCTCTCAAAGTCGTTTGCAATCGACTATACGTGTTCCATGTTTATGCAGTCAGCCAAGCGAGGCCCAGACAACTACTCACCATCAATGTGGAACATAAGCCCCATAGAATGGCTGAGTAGCCAATCCAAATTCGAGGATTATAATACTTCGAGAGTATAGTCCATGGTACCTGGCAGACAACCTAACCACTGGCGGGTGAGCATACGAGTAGTGTCCATTGGGGTGACTGACATATGGTACAAAAAAAATTGCGACCAGCCAATCAAAGAGTAGACCGGTTGGATCTCCTCCTAGCGCGTCTTGAGGCAAACCTTGAAGGCGTGCATTTCCCAAGTTGGAACGATCCAGGCCTCAACAAATGTGGTACCAGTCAGATGGTCAACTCTCAACGATGTCAAGAGTCAAGACTCACATGCAAACAGGTAAAGGACACAAGTGATAGGTAAAATCCTTGTATCTAGTTTGCGCACCAGTCTCTTCTCCGCAGTGCGCGGGTCCAAGGGGATGAGTGGGTCATTTTCGTAGCTCTCTTGATGGCTAGAACTCTCTTCTGAAGGTGAATAGATGCCAGGATCAGCACGTTTCGACTGCATTTCTGTGCCAGGTTAGCCTGCGAGTGACGCGAACAGCAACCTGAAGGGAGCCGAACACATGGCGCTTAATTTCGGATCAGACTCGGATCAGCCCTGCGTGTTGAAATTGAACGCCGTCAAGTTTTGAACACGTTTTACAGTAAAATGCAAGGTGCCTGGATAGAGTTTTAGACACATGTTAAAAACAGTTTTTGACAACCTCGTAAATTTGAAGCTATTCGTAGAGTGTTCAGGTACTCTACGGAATTCAAGACTAGCTGGTCAACGGACCTGACAGCGGTAGTAGCCCAAGAATCTACCAGTGGGGAACGTTCTCTGGTCACACTGGACTCGGGATACTCCACCGGCTTGTCGGAGGGACAACAGGTGGAGGAGCAGCAACAAGAGAACCGTGACCCCGCTCAGAGTACATGTAATATGTGTCGTCCTCGAGTGCCGAATGATTGTCATTATCCACTGGCACCACTCGAGCAATGACTCGATCTTTGTTCACCCAAGGTCGCGCTATCATGTTTGCATTGCTCCGGTCTGCTTCCTCGGACGGCTTGATTGTGGCTGCGAAGTCTTCCAAGTCATTGGGGCCATCAAACTGCAGCGTATTGCTCACATGTCTGAATCTGAGTGTTGGCCTGTCAGGCCTCTTCAGGGAAGTCAGAGTCGAGTTCGAGTCGAGTCACGGTGGTGCTGGTGCTAGTGAAAGCCGAGTTAGCGTGCATACCTGTGTGAAATCCACAAGTTGCCGTTGTCAAACGTGAATCTGGCCGATGATTAATGATTAATGAGTTCCCCTGGCTGCTTCATGCGGCTCATAGCAGAGTTCAACTACGCCCTGTTGATCTTGTCCATTCATCCCAAAGTTTAGTATACATAACGTGGTGAGTTGTCGTAACCCCATTACGGGGTTCGAACGGGAAGGAGCGTGGGGAAGGTGTGCTAGCAGACCACGACCTCCTGATAACACTACAACGTTATCTGCGACACCTCCGCGATACACGGGTATTGCCTGCGCCTCGCATTTATACATTACTCGCACTTTACGGTAAGTATCGGAATGCAGGCGCCTGCGCACAGGGGCGAGTGTGAGTTTACAAATTAAAGGAGGGAAGGGGCGGATACCACTGTCGCTACTGTGGACGCACTTTGTCAGCCAGCTCGGACGTATCCACGGGCGCATCGTGATCAGGTTCTCCAAACGCAGCGTTACGACGCGCGTTCTCCCGCCGGTACGAGATCTAGTCACCGAGGAGACGTCAGCAACGACGGGGTGTTCAAGGCTCATGAGAGGACGACGTACGGTGAGGATCAACGCCGAGAAAGCGGCCAGAAACATGAGGGCGCCGGAGACTACGGCGCGTCAACATCGTTGGTTCCCCCTTTCGCCGCGAAAGTAAGCTTACCTCCGAACCCGCGTCTGTGATAATGAATCAATTTGTCAGTACGATGGCGAAACGTAGAGAGCCCAGAGCCCCGACGCACGAATAAGCCGGACCCTCGGTCAACGGGTACAAGTGCGACCCCAGAATACTCCCTAATTGCCCAATCGCGCCAAAGAGAGGCATCCCTGCAGCACGCTTTGTTTCTGATCCAAGGTTATGCGTAACTAAGCAAAAAGAGAACGGGATCATTGTTCTGTGATGCTTCCCGCCACACGACATCGAATGATGATAGGTGTTGTGTACTCACACCATGCGAGAATGAGACCTAGACTAGAGTACGTGCCTGCAGCGATACAAAACGTGGCGAGATACCGGACGTGAATGTGTGCATGCGCGACACCTAGAATAATCCTAGTTGCATGGAAAGTGAGAAGCGGCCCATGTGGGATTGTGTCGAGACTGACATGTAACCAATTCCTCCTAACGTACATCCAGAAACGACCATAAGCCCACGGCTCTGGATTCTGTCAGAAATATACGACGCGATCATAAGGATCAAAGCGGCAACCGCATAAGGAGGGACGGTCATGAGCTGTGATAGTGCAGGCGCTGGGAACGGTGCAGTTGGTCAGCCTTTTCCCTTGAGATGTGCCGAGACGGACATACAATGCCCCATTGTCTCAATGATGGTCGGTAAGAAAGCCGACAACGAACCGAGTGCGCAGTTTAATCCAAAGTAGATGACACCGGCGACGTATACCTAAATCAGAGATCAACTGTGGCATTTGGCACTTGACAGAGAACACTTGCCCTCCAGTCCAGAAAGGCAGCAATGACGTGTCCTAAAAGTCAGATCAGTTGATGAATGGTACCTGGCAGAGGAGGGATATACTTTGATTCACAGTTGCTCCAAAGTCACCACTCGTGCCTCTGCTCATACGTTCAATGGCCAATTTCCGCTCGGCATGCGTTAGAAAATTGGTCGACTCCGGTCGCCCCGGTAAGAGAAACAGACATAGCACTCCAAGAAGTACTGTCGGAACACCCTGTTGAAGGTTCGTCAGGCAATCAGAGGGGAATCGGAAGCGGACCTACTTCAATAAGGAACAACAACCTCCAATTCGCGATGGATATCTTTACGTGCTGAATTCCATAGGCAAGCAGGCCACCAAATGCACCAGCAACAGCGGCAAAGCCAAACCAAGAAGCGACTCGAGTGCCGTATTCGGCTTTGGTATAATAGAATGCTTTGGGGAATGACGTCAGCGCCGAATCTCCAGTAATGGACGACATACAAAAATATAATACAACGGAAGGTCCGAATGCTGCCTCAAAGACGCCGAGACCCAACCGTGCAATAAGAAGGCTGTCAAAGTCGTTGGCAGTCGACTATACGTGTTCCAAGGTTATAAGTAAGCTAGACCGGGAGATAACTACTTACCATCGATGTAGAACATAAGCCCCATAAAATGGCTGAGCAGCCAATCCAAATTCGAGGACTATAATACTTAGAGAGTACAGTCCATGGTACCTGGCAGAGAATCTAACCACCAGCATGTGAGCACGCGACCGATGGCTATTGGAGTGACTAACATAGGGTATGAAAAAGACGGCGACCAGCCAGTCAAAGAGTAAACCGGTAGGGTCGCCTCCGAGTACATCTTCAGGCAGTCCTTGCAGGCGTGCATTTCCCAAGTTGGAACGGTCCAGGTCTTGATACGTGTGGTCGTGAGACGGGATGCGATCGACTCTCGACAACGCCAAACGACTCACATGCAAACAGGTAAAGAACACAGGTGATGGGTAAGATCCGTGCATCCAGTTTGCGCACCAGTCTCTTCTCTGCGGCACGCGGGTCCAGGGGGATCAGTGGGTCATCTTCGCGGCTGTCGTGATAACTAGAACACTCTTCTGAAGGTGAAAAGATGCCAGAATCAGCGTGTTTCGAGTGCATTTCTGTGCCAGGTTAGCCTGCGAGTGCATTCAAAGGGTGCACGATGACAGTAATCTGAAGGGAGCTGAGATCCGGTGCACCCTCACAGTCTTAAGAGCCGAAAAGACGCCGGTCAGTCCGCTAATTGGATAACGACCGTATCCGGGGTAGCAAAAATCCCTCGAGGTTTGATTGGTTGGGCATCCAGGAGTCTCAGATTTGGACAAGTGGGGCTTTCGTCTTGTGGGGCGTTTCCAGCGCATGACATGTTTGTAAGGAACAGCGGAAGTGCCAGCTCCGAGAACATATCAACTCCGACATTCCCAGTGAGCAGCGGCTCCACATGGCTCAATCGTTCGCGCCGCGGGGCTGATCATGGTGAACACTGGTCCAAGTATCGTAGATACTAATGATTAATCAAATAAACTACTCGATTACACTGCATGCAATGTATGCCGCATCGACATGTGCATCTACATGATGATGTAGCCTATGCGGAAAGGGCAAGGGCTCATGACATGTACACGTCTCGACACTCAGGCTGAAAGAGATACGACATGACCTCTTGCGGTGATGTTATTCTTTGCTCGACGATACGCCCAGTTGGATATGACTTTGAGTCCGGAGGGCACCTTATACGAGCATGTCTCTGCAAAACACTTGGCGGGAGAGTCAGTTTAATTTAAACTTGGAGTCTGTTTCTAGAACACCCGGGCCATTAAGCACTCCTTATACCCAATGGATTTGTTGCATTGGACTACGTCTTGTATCCAACTAACAACTCCCAAGACGCATGGACGCCAACTTGAAGTTCTAATGCTGGAAGTCTTGGGCTTGGTCACCATTCAACGGGTCGATGCGCGACAAAGGGCTTCGGAGTGTTGGCAACTGCCTGGCCAGTCGCCACTGCATTCTCACTGGCGACGGATGCGCAGCAACCTGTGGAAGGAATTGTCAGAAGTTTCAAGTTCAGAGTCAGTCTCAGTTCGGAAGTCGGATCTTTTTGACTCTCCGTCGGTGCTTGTAGGTGCATCATGTTTTTCTTGGAAAACAACACGACCAAGTGATGTGCACGCTAGCCAGTGGCAACTTAGTTTCCCCTCTGAACCACTGAAATCAAGTTCATCGTGACGTGCCATCTCGAGTACTTTTTCCCGCTTAGGGCTCGCAGTCGTCAACTTTCCTGTCGACGCTCGCGCCACAGCGAGTCCTCTTTGTCAAGCGCATCCACTCGCACTTTTACCTTGGTTGCCGGACTGCGGCGACAGAACGACCTTGAGCCATACTGTCAATCCAACCGAGCACGTTTTGGGACAGCCTTGGTCCTATCCCTCCCATGCACGTCGGCGTGTGGGAAAAGGGAACCAAGATCTGAACGAATATGAACGGGGTTCATGCACGTACGAACCCCCCCTTTTTAGTTCCAACTTGTCCACCATGTCGACATCGTCCGCCTGGGCACAGTGGGCAGGTGCGTGTGCGTTCGCACTGTGCGCAACATTGGCACTCGATCTCGTCCGGCGGTGGTGCCGCGACACAAGAGAAGCACCGTTGGCGTGCCCGCTTCCTCCTGGGCCGCCGGGCCTTCCTTTTGTCGGTAACGTGATTGGGATCAACACGGAGGCGCCGTAGTTGACATACACCGAGTGGGCAAAGACGTCGGTACGAACGCGATTGCTGTGCGAGTCGTTTTGATGTCATGGTGGGATTGAGACCCTTTTTTTGCGTCCTGTGTGCAGGCGATCTGGTGTACACCCGACTGTTGGGAAAACACATCCTCATCGTCAGTTCTGAAAAGATCGCCAAGGACCTCCTCGAATATCGCTCTAAAAACTACTCTGACCGGCCGTTTCTCGTCACGAACGAACTGTGAGTGGATGTGTCTTGAGCTTAAGTTTACATGCGCTGAGATCGTTGACTGGCTTTTTTTGGAGATTCGGAATGGAATTCAACTCGGTGCTTTTGCCTTATGGTGACAAGTGGCGACTTCACAGGCGCTTCTTCCATCAAGCCTTCCGGGCAGGCTCCGTCGCCAAGTTTGGACCGCTGCAATAACAAAAGTCGTTTCAACTGTTGCGTCGTTTGTTGGACGAGCCAAGTCAGTACTCGGAACACATCTTCGAGTAGGTGGTTGCCCCAATATTGGGTTATGGAACGGATTGTGACCATCGTCTCTGACAGATACACAGCGTCGATCGTCATGAATGCGGTATACGACTATGATCCCGTATCTCGAGAAGATCCGATGGTGGACATTGTGGAAAAGGTGATCAACGTGATACTGGATGCCCTACGACCCGACGTATCCATTATCACCGGTGCCTTTCCTGCACGTAAGTAAGTCCTTGATACATCCACCGCGCCGTGCACTCAACCACGTCTGTAAAAATGCTCTCTCTCCCATCGTGGGTCCCTGGAATGTCGTTCAAAAGGACTGCCGCTTCGTCGCGGATATAGACCAAGGATTGTGTGGAAACGCCATTCAATTACTCGCTGCAAAAGATGGTAGGAGTCGATGGTAAGCTGCGGGGGAGAGCGTCGCTCACCGTCGTATGCAGAAGTCTGGCAGTGCGGGTTCGAGCATGGTTTGCGATGCCCTTCGGAAAGCAGAAGAACAAGGTATCCCTGCGGACTCAGCGTGGATGCGAGGTCTCAAAGAGGCCGCCGCGACGGCGTTCATGGGTAATTATCGCTCTCGCGCTTCCTTGTTCCTTGCTACATCTCATACATCCCTCTCAGCCGCATCAGAGACGGTGCGTCGGTAGTATGAGCTCCGACGTCGGACATTATTGACGAGCAAAGTCTCGAGTCGAATTCGGTGGTCATGACCTTTTTCCTCATGATGGTCCTGTTTCCGGACGTGCAGAAGAAGGCGCAGGCGCAGATCGACGTGGTCATTGGCAAGGGCAGATTACCTCGTCTGCAAGACCGACCGTCGTTGCCTTATATCGACGCCATTCTTCGTGAAACGTTGCGATACAGTCCCGTCGCGCCTCTTTGTGAGTCGAGGCTTCCCGTGTGCATCATCATCTAAGGTGATGAGCTCTTTGGGGCTTAGCTGTGCCGCACGTGGCGGTGGATGCGGATGTCTATGACGGGTATTATATACCAAAGGGTGTGTTTGACATCATTCATGCCCAAGTACCCTACAACTAACGGAAACCAGGTACCCTCATCATCTCGAACCTCTGGTCTGCCCCCTTCTCCGCCCTCCATCTCCCTCTCACTGAGCACCATCTCCCACACAGGTCTATGGCGCACAATGACGCCAAATACCCCCGACCGTACGAATTCCTTCCCGAACGTTTCCTCAACGACGACGGCACCCTCAAGCCCGACGACACGCAAAACATCGCGTTCGGATTCGGTCGGCGCATGTGCGTGGGCCGCTACTTTGCGGACACGTCCGTGTGGTCTGCGATCGCGACCGTCTTGGCGGTGTTTACACTCGCTGCGCCGAGGGATGAGGATGGGCGGGAGGTGCCGGTGGTACCCAAGTATACGAGCGGGCTTGCGGTGTGGGTTGCTCTCTTTCTCTGTTTTGGATGCGGTGAGACGCGGGACTGATTGCGTTGCAAACTAGACGACCGCTTCCGTTTCCGTGTCGTGTGGTGCCGAGAGTGGAAGGGATGGACGCGGGGATGCTCGAACGGTTGATGGCGGCGAGTATGGTTTGAGAATGTTGGTTGGCGAGGATGCGTCCGGGAAAGGGTGCGTGCGAGGACGAGACATGATTGGATACCAAGGCGCCACTAGGACGGCGGTGCGAACGCATGATACCCATGATGGATGAAGAAGTTGGAACCAATAAATGTATGAGGGATGGTACGGTGCTATTTTCTTTCCGGTCCGGTTTTTGGAGAGGGCCAGAATCAGCCATGTTCTATCTTGTCATTTTGCTAGTGTACTGTCATGTAGAGGTCTAATATAAGCGCCTGCCGAGCTGTATCCATTGCCGTTGCGATCACTATAACTGTCACGTCTTGTGTGGGGTCAAGGAGCTAATAACTCCGGATCGCCTTTGGATTATGCATTTCGACTCCGAGTTCAAGTCGACATCGTGGGTGCATAGTACTACTGTGTCCGATCCTGTATCTTGACACAGATTCCATTCAGATCGTCCTGGTAGTGGGGGAAAAAAAGTCACAAATACCACTTGAATCGATACTCGTCGCTTGAAACGCCGAACCTTGGGTGTAGAAACTGAGGCGATGCAGGGATGGAGTTGGTAGGGCCTAAGTGTATCATATCCAAGGTTCGGCGCGGGGTTCCGAGGGATGAAACGTGTGTGGGTACATCTCCGGTCACACGTGACCATTAGCGAAAATTATGACCTGATTTCTTCTTTCTTTAAAAAAGTGGGTCGACGAGTTCGTTCAACCATCGTTTCTTGTCCTCCTCTCTCTCTACCCGTAAGGTCTTTTGCTGTAGACATGCCGTGACTTGACTGACGTGAAACGTCGTAGAACATGTTGGATACACAGCACCCTGACGGACGTGTCAATGACCGTATCGGCGGCTACACCAAGTTTTGGGAGAGCGACCCCAACCAGGAGAACCAGACCAATAACGAAAACCGTCTTGGCAGCTACACCGACGTTGTCAACGGTTCGTTCTTCTCTATTTGCGTCCGTGCATGCAACCTAATTCATTCCCGTAGGTTACTACGACGGTGCGACCCAGGTGTACGAGTACGCTTGGGGCTCGTCTTTCCACTTTTCCCGCTTCTACAAGGGGGAAGGGTTCTACCAATCGCTCGCGCGCCACGAGCACTACCTCGCTGCGCAGATGCAGTTGCGACCCGGTATGCGTGTGCTCGACGTCGGCTGTGGTGTCGGTGGTCCCGCACGCGAGATTGCCACCTTTGCAGACGTGAACATTGTCGGGGTGAACAACAACGAGTTCCAGGTGCAGCGGGCGAGGCGGTATACGAAACGGGCTGGCCTGGACAAGCAGGTCACGTTTGTCAAGGGTGACTTTATGAATTTGGTGGAGCAGTTTGGGGAGAATTCGTTTGATGCTGGTGGGTATTTTCATTTGCTTCGTGGTGGGGGTGCTGAGGTGTTGTTCTAGTGTATGCCATCGAGGCGACTTGCCATGCACCTTCGTGGGAAGGTATATATGGTCAAATTCAAAAGGTGCTCAAGCCCGGAGGAGTTGTAAGTGTGTTGGAATCGTTGTTGCGGCACGAGCTCATCGTATGTCTAGTTTGGTGTCTACGAGTGGTGTATGACCGACACCTGGGACCCATCGATCGCCTCGCACAAGGAGCTCGCACATCTCCTCGAGATTGGTAACGGCATTCCCGAGATGCGCCCGCTGCGAGACGCGCGCAAGGCATTTGCCAATGTTGGGCTCAAGATCGAGCACGAGGAGGATCTGGCTGAGCGAGCGGACGAGGTTCCGTGGTATTACCCCCTCGAGGGTGATTTCCGCAAAGCACAGACACCGTGGGATCTTGTCATGGTGTGGCGCACGAGCTGGAGTGGCAAAATTGTGACGCACACGGGACTGCGTTTCCTGGAGATGTTCGGTCTGGTGCCCAAGGGCACATGGGAGGTGTGCGAGACACTCAAGATTGCGGGGGATGCACTCGTCAAGGGTGGACAGACCAAGGTAACTCGGTCGTGTTGTTTGTATTACACACTGACTGACAAGTTCCCAGCTGTTTACGCCCATGTATCTTGTCATCAGCCGCAAGCCGTTGGAGGAGTGATGTCGATTTCTGCTAGACTACGTATACCTGTATATTCGCATTTAATTGGAATCCGATCTTTCGGGAGTTACCGGTGGAGGGATCTGTGTGGCTGAGGTGAGGCTGCCTTTGAAATGATCCAGACGATGGACGGGGATCCCAGGGTGAGCAAACCCAGGTTGCCCAAGGCATACACCGAAGAACAGCTCGCTTTTCTTCGCTCACACATCAGCGGATTCGAGACGAGGACGAGGGGACATGTAAGGGGCGACGCTAAAAAGTTCGCGTTGGATCGCGCCAGCGAATTTCTCGTTCGATTCGGTCTTCCCCCAGATCTGCAAGGGGTCGACGAAGCTGAACCAAGATTCCGCGAGGTGGGTCCGACCGTATCCCGTATGTATTCCTCGCCTCCTCACCCGCTGTCAGCAAATATACAATTGGTACAAGAACACCGTCGGGCGTGCCAGGCGCAAGGTCGAGGGGCGCACGCGGCCCAAGAAACTCTCTGACAAGGGTGCGTCGTGTCCAGTTTGTTGTGCAGCTGCTCACCGTGTCCAACAGCGTCGTCGTCGCCAGGCAGCCTCACGTGGAGTCCGGCTCTCGCGACGTCCTTTGCCTCACCCTCTGATGCACCCGACGTGCCCGGTCCAAGCACGCACGCGCACGCACTCCCCCATGCGCACACCCAACAGCAGCAGCAGCAACCACAGCCCGGTCCATCCAGCCAACAGCTCCAATTCACCTTTCAGACGGTCCCGGTGCAGGTCCCCTCGCCGACCACGATCGCGCTCAACGTGACCCCCTCCGCACTCCGCGACGCATTCGTCACACCCGCGATCGACACACGCACCCTCTCGTCCCTCATCCAGTCCTTTGTCCTCGCCCACCTCTCCATGACCCCGCTTACACCCGTCATATACGCCCTCTTTGACGCGGCCACCACCCTCCTCGCCTCCACCGCCTCCACCTCCACCTCGGCATCCGTATCCCTATCCGGCTCGGGTCCGACGTCGGCACCGGGCACGACGCATGCACGGGGTGACGTCCTCTTTCCGCTCCTCCGCCGCTTCGTCGACGCCTGTACATTTTTCCCAACCACCGTCCTCCACGCAGACGTCTCCGGCCCGCTCGCCGGTCCCCGTGCGCTCCAAATTGCCCTCCGCAAGTCTTCGGTGTGGGCGCCCATCAGCGCCACCGCGGGTACGAGCGTGGGCTCGCTCTCGGACGAGATGGAGCGGATCAAGGCGGACAGACAGCGCCGCAAGGATCACGTGCAGTGGGCCCAGATCCACGCAGCCGCAATCGAGCTGGGGATCGTCGGGGGCGGCGGTGCCGTTTCTGTCTCTGGCGTAGGGACCGCGGTGGGCGTGGGCGTGACGGTGGGGACGAACGGGAGCGCGACGTACCATCAGTACGGCGTGTCCGCGTCGACGACGGCCACGTTTTCGGAGATGATGGTGCGGGATGCGGTGTGGGAGGCAGACGAGGTGGAGTGGGTCGCGGGGATCATCGTGTTGAGGGCGATCATCAGGACGGGCGGGGTGGGTCACAAGGTGGAGTGGGAGCAGCTGTTGGGGGCGTATGAGCGGCGGTGGAAGGAGATCAAGGACGAGGCGAGGCAGGCGCTCGTCACGGTGAGCCTCTCTCTGTGTCTATCATTTTATGGGCTGATCAAGCGTTGTAGGAGGTGTTGCTCGGCGCGAGGGACGACCTTTTGCGTTTAGACGAGGCGCGCGTCACCTAACGCCACTGCACATCATGAATAACATACAGTCTGGCTACTGGCGAGCTATTCACAAAAACGAGCTATGCAATTGTCATGGACTCATCATGTACACGGCAATTATCAGCATGCACTCAATACGTCTTGCAATCCTCTCCATGTATTACGAACTATTGTGCATTTACTGTCCTTTTTGTTTTCCGTCGAGTAGTGTGTTGGCATCGAATGCACGAGAAATAAAGGTGTGCGATGGTGGTACACTATGGGATGTATGCGTCGTAGGCGTGTGCAAAAAAGGCAAAAACATGGACACGTGAAAGCAAGCAAAGGCGAAAAACAATGAAACAATGAAACATGAGGTGATTGATTCGATCAACGTTTGAACCGCTTGGGATCGTGGCCCTCGCCAATGCTCGTGTCCGATGGACGGGCGATGGCATTCTGATGGTGTTGGTGCTGATGATGGTGCTGCTGTTGCCTCTGAGCGAGACCCATGCCTTGCATCGGCGGACGCGTCGACGAGCTAGCCCTAAGACGATCATACCATGCCATTGAGTGAAACGCCACGCAAAAGTTGAACACAAGATACGCACTGCATCACGTCTGCACTGCGCTTGAGCGTGTTCGCGTTCGCATTCACTTTCGTCGGTGAGGTGCTCGACGTCGTCCGGACGCAGGCGGGTACGACATTCTTGGGGGGGGGCTGCATCGGTTTCTGTCCGCCAAAACGATACGTAGAGGAGAGTGAGATAAAAGAGGGGATGGAAGGCGCGCATATAGGCAGTCAGCGATGTGTGACCAGGCTCGGGGCAAAAACCTACCATGCCAGACGGGTGATGGAACCCACCCATCGAGGACGTCGGGGGACGAGGGCGTTTGGGATCCTGTGCGGGAGGCCCTGCACGCGTGCTCGACGTGGACGCAGTGTTGGGTGCTCCACTTCGGTGCTGTGGTTGCCCTCCGCTTGCGCTCGCGTTGGGTTCGGCATGGCCAGTGATCGAGGGGGACGGTTTCGCAACGGGCGCCTCGTTCCGTATATTCACCCTGCAAGGCCCGCCAGACGACGACCCCGCGCTCGACCCGCTCCCAGCGCGATCACGTACCTGAGGCTCAGGCTGGGGCGGCACAGCACCCGACCGCTCGGCGCTATCCAGCTCCGGCTCCAGCTCGGACGCATACATCATACTCACGCCGCTTATGCCTTCGTCAAAGTCGATCGGCCGTCCGAGATCACCCTCACCGAGATCAACCGTGGCGAAGAAAGCGTCGTCCTGGGTGCTCAGGGGAAACGCGTCATCGTCATCGTCATCGTCGTTGGCGTGGCCTTGGCGATTGGCTTGATCGACGTCGTGTATCACCTGGTCGGCTGTGTCTAGGGAAACTGCGCGGGCTGGCATTGACGTTGGCTCGGCAGAGGGCACGCTACGTTCCGGGGCACTGGTCATCCGCGCAAGCGGCGATGTCGCGACGGCCCGGGGTGCAGGTGCTCTTGGAGGTGGTGGGCGCACCGGCGTTTGGATCGGTGTTGCCAGCCCGTTGGGTTTCGATGCTTCGGTAGGGAGTGGACCACGGTTGGTTGGGGCCTCGATCATGCCAGATCCCGATCCCGAGGTCGATGCATGTGGGTGTGTTGGCACCCACTGAGGTGGCGTAGCAGCGGCACGGGTCGGGGTCTGAGCTTGGGCTTGCTGGGCAGCGGCCATCTCTTGACGGAGGTGTCGCGGTACATACGCGATAGGTGTCTCGGGCTGGTTACCCTCGTGCTCTACTTTGATGCGAGGTTCCTCTTGCCTGGTGGATGGTGTCTCGGGGACCACTGCTTTGGGTGCTGGCGCTGGCGCATTCGGTACGCGTTCCTCGAATTCGGGTCGACGGTACAAATCGCTCTTGTCAAACTTGGCCTAAAGTGGGTCGGAATGAACATGGACGCCTGGAGAGACACGGTGCAAGAACACGCACCGGGGGGACCTTGATCTTGACGACTTCTTGCGCATACGACTTGTCATACAAACAATTCCCGAGCAAATTTCCAAAATTTCGAAGGGTCCGTTTGAGCGCGTCCGTGATCGCCTCCTTCTTGCACTAGAAAAACACGCCCAGAGTACACATCGACATCGATCTGCGCAACAACAGGCCAAAGGGTCACGAAACCGCAAACTCACCTTATCCAGCGCAGCACCCTTGCTCTTTCCGTTCTCCAACGCCCCATACCCGACATCCTCGTGGTACGCCCCGTCCCTGAGCGTCACTCGCACAATGGCGGTCACGCCGACGTTGAACCGTTTCGACTCCTCGCTGTAATCGACAAAATCCGTCACGATGCTCACGATGTTCGAGCTCCAGCCGTTGAACCCAAACACCTCGTTGGCGAGATTGATGATCTTCCACCCTTCGGCGTAGGTGAGTTTGGGACCGCCGCTTGGACCGGGCCGTTGGCTGATGTATTCGGGGCCGAGTTTTTTGTTGAGTTTGGCTTGGAGGGTGGCGATCTGTTTGGCGGTGGTGCTGTCTTCGGAGAAGGGGGTGAAACCAAAAAGTGCGTGGGGTGCGGGCGAAGGGGAGGAAAAGGAGGGCATGGAGGGCCCGGGGGTGCCGTGTGAGCGTGCGTTAAAGGACATGGCGCCGCTGGTGACGATGGTGGGCTGCGCGTTGAATGCGTGTAGGAGATGTCCGCTGAACGCGCCTGCCATGATGGTGGTGGTCAGGGGTCAAGTGGGAAATGGGTCGGAGTCAATAACTCAATCTGACACAGGTGTGGAATCAGGGCCTCCATTGTCCACATGGATGCCGACCAACATCAATGAACATGACTAGGGACCCCTGGGCCACGTCAGCATGAGTAGGATCGCGCATTCAGAGTATGTAGGTATTCAATCTCAACATAGGGGGCAATACAAAGCTCCAACGCCGTAAGCCCATCTCTGCTATTTTTTGTGCTTTCTAACCGTATTGTCTCTAGAGGCCCACTGCCTCCGAGCGAACCCAACTCGGAAACTAAACGAGCTGATTTGACTCTGCTACCCACAGCTGCTTCTAGTTCTTCAGTCGTACTTTCAGTTGGCGACACCGGCCCCCTTTCCATCAATACTATTTTTATCGTCAGCACTCAAGGCGAGTCGCAGCAAGCACATTTTGCTCTTGGACACGCGGCCAATCCCCTCACCCCCCCTTGTACGCAACGCGTCAGACCCTTCAGAGTCAGGTCCATGCGTGTGTACGTCCTGACTGCCCCGACTTCTAATCGTGAGCTTCAAGGGGGAAGGTAAGCGACGGAACTGTCCTCCCTCTCGTCCTCGCAGACGGCTATTCAGATCCCCAATGCGTCTTGGATTCCAAAAATAAAACGTGCTCGGGGACAGTACGAGACCGACTGTTCTACGCCTTCGTCGAGGACGCCGTCGAGGAAGGTGTGGTCCCTCTCAAGATATGGTGTCCCCCTGGGAGCGCCCGAAGCGCTAGGACTCAGTCACTCGGAGGCGTGTTGACCACGCCACAGACGTACAAAGTTCAAGATTGGCGCTATCCAAACTCGCTGCTGATTTTTAATGTCCTCTTTTTCTCTTGTCATCACACGAGTTGGCACATTTCGCGATGCATGGTTTTCAGCTCCTTTCTTGTCGTGCACATGTTGAAGCACTTTCATCATCTTTTTTTTTTCCAATGTCCTCCGGCACGTCCTCGTCCGTTGGTGTGCTCCCTGTTCCTTTGGCTCTGGATTCGTTTTCGACTCGATTATATTATAATGACGACTTGCTTGCTTTTTTCAGGTTCAGTCGCCATTGGGAGCGCCAACGTTGGCACGATGGTGAGTGGGGTTACCGGGAAACATGAATAGCACCTCGAGGGACGAGTGTCCCACCATTTCGTCGCTTAGATCGTTCGTGAAGAGTGAAACGAACCAATATATTCACGTCATTCACGTACACAAACCTGAGGTTTGGTGAAACATTACAAGTCGTCGTAGCGTAACTACTGAAGCTGATGCAGACTCGTGTACGTCGTCCATGGGCCACGGGCTGAAGAAAGCCGGGCAATTAATTGGAGTTTAAGCGGGAGCGTGAAAACCTTCAAGTTGCAAGCAAGGCCCGCTCGGACCTGCCATCAGCACGTCGTCTGGACGACCCAGTTTGAACTGTACAGCTAAATAGTTCTTCCTGAGTATTTGAACACAAGCAACGAAAACGACACATGAACATTGCCAGCAAGTAAATGATCTCTGCCTGTTGACGGCGACCCACTTTTCGGCAGTCACCCAATCACTTGTAGATATAATCAATCACTTATGCAATCAACAAGCACATAACATCACGCTGAGTCACAATCCTCAACATCATGATCCTGAACAGGTCTGGACTTGGTTTACAATGTGCTCCCTGAAGTAATCTAGCGGGAAGCAATCAACAGCCAGTTCCGATAGGCGATGGAGGTATCGTTAGCGACCCAGACGGGCTCTGCGGATGCTGCCTGCCGGAGGCCCCAAAAGACTGTGCCGCCACCATCTTGAATGCTGAAAAACCAATCATGGCTTTCAATGCACGAAACTGAGACTGTGGGGAAAGATACGAACGTATACGTGGTTTCAGTGCTTGCCCTAGTGATGTTCCAAACATAGCCACCAGCGGGGAGGGTTGTGAGCGAATCACTCCCCCCAAAGCAGACCTGGAGGCTGGTGTCATTCACGGGAGAGATGGTTTGCAAGGTAGAATCCGGGGAATAGTCGGCGATGTACCACTGCATGCCACAATCAGAATCTCAATTTGGATTTCGACGTCAACGACGGACGAACCTCTTGAGCGGAGAGACTCTTCAACGCAGCAACATTCAAGGTAGTATTTTGGCCTTGGTAAGTGACAGCAAGGTCTCTCCCGTACACATCGCCTATATTGTTGACGATGTAGTAGTTTCCGGTAGGTGGTTGACTCATGGTTGAAATGAGAATGGGGTGTAATGAGTGATCCAAGCTCAAAGAGCATTTTTATATGCACCACAAATCGACTGAATGGGGTCAAATTTTTAGAATTTAATAATAATCTCGACAACACATACTCGACCCAGGATGGAAGACCGCCTAGAGAACGGTCAGAGCTAATTGGTGAGGTAAGATTTCCCGCCAAGCCATGACGAACATACTTTTTGTGCTCAGGCTCTTCTTTCATGCTGTCGAGTAACGGCATCGCTTCACAAGCTTGAGCGTTCAAGTTGAACAACTCTTTCGCGAGCACCGTGCCCCCTCAAGGGTAAAAACTACTAACCCTTTTATATTTTGTTCTGGACGCTGTTGTGCAACATTTTCGGATTGCGGATCAAGTTGAAAAGGTCTTTCGGCAGGAAGTAGCTCGGCTGAGAGTCATCTTCTCACTGGCAGGCTGTGGCTCAAGCTCTAGCCGAAATACGATGAACCGAATTAGTGCCAAATAAGCACTAATTAGAAGTTTTTTTTTAGGGATTCATTTCCTGTCAGCAATTCGGTTCATCAACTGCGCTATGTAAAAGAACTTCAAGTTGACTCAATTTTGTATGACCGGCGCCCGCTGCATTCAAGATTACGGCCGATATATGTTTCTCAAGCGCATTTTAGGGCTTCATAAGTACTTGCGGTTGCCATCAACCGCCAGTAAATCGGGTTTCTCATACGAGCGAACCTAAGGTGGGGGATTCATCTCAGTAATTCGGTTCATCAACTACGCTCGAATGACTCGACTTTGTTTCTCGTACCAGATGCTCGTCTGATTAATTTGGCATCGACCGCACTACTAGTACCATCAGTGACCAAGCTGAACTAGTGAGAATTTCATAATGTTATCTTGCAGCAATTAACGTTGACTTGCTCAAGCCCTTCCAACTTGAATGAAACTTTATGTACAACATATGGTACGCCGTCTGATGGGATTCCAGGGCTGGCGGAGGGGGTCAGCGTACAAGGGCGAGGCCGACCTGGGTTGTCGAGCCTGCGAAAGCTCTCGTCAGGGGCTTGACTGCTATTTATACGCCGTCCGTGGGTCACTGCTCGCGAGGTCCATGAGTTCTGAGGGGATGGTCATCCACTTACCACTCATGCCATTGTCGATGTTGTCCTGTCTTCTACACTCCCAGTTAAACAGGAAGTCTAGTGAGTAGAAAGTGATGGCATACAAATGGAAAGAAGGGTATAGGAGAAAGCGCGTGAGTAGAACATCTCACATAACGAACTCTTTTCCTGCCCTGCGCATCACGAGTGGATCGTTTCGAGCCAGATTCTTGTGTTGTATTAGTTATGGGTAGTTGATGATGGTCAGACGTGCGCACCGATTCCAATTCGCCTCAATTACGAAAGATGTCGCTACATCAGGCAAGGCTTCAAGACCGGATTGATGAGATTTGGTCTGACTGTCTGGTCGACCTATAACGCATACACTCGGTCATTCTCTAGGACATTATGGCCAAGTGTAGGTGCGGGTATACTTCATCATGTCTTCTCATGCGGCACCTTCATTATGTTCAACAGCTTCCAGAGCTAATACTCTCTCGCATTTGCACAAGAACCAGATATTGGACACAAACACTGACTATATGCGTGTCAAATAACACATTGAAAGCCGCTGGTACTCACTAGCGTACTCATGTTCACAAAAGTCATCCGCTCGTAGCTGATCTGGTGCACGTAGTCCTCAATCTCTTTTGGCATGGAAAAAGATGATGACATGTTGGATGTCGCTGAAGTCGAGCCTTTTGGAGGCGACTATGGTGACGTCCGAGTCTTTGGTGCCGAATACACGGACCCGATGGAGTATTGACATTCTCTCTGCGCTTTTGGAGGGTCAGGCGTCAGTTACAAGGATCTGTACGAGTATCATGAGAACCTACATTTCGAGTGGTGAATCGCGGCTACCTTGACACCATTCAAGAGCGCATCATCACGACCTCGGATTTAAGCGGCTTCCGGTGTCCTGAGGCTACAGAATGGAGTAGTTATAACACAAGCTAATGTTACCAAAACTTGTGGATGGAAGTTGGGAAGGTATAGCTTTTCTCTATGGCAGTGTCCGGTGACTGTGGTTGTGACTCGGAGAGGCAAAGGGCTATTACAGAGTCGACTGTACGATATATAGCAAAGAATAGTTGTGTAGGAGCAAAATATACTCCGGAGCGAGTCACTCATTGAGTCAGATCATTACCGAATGTTATGTTTTTGCAGAATCAGGCTTTGACAGGGACTCTTTCTTCACACCAACTAATCAGGCCCGATGATCCATTGCGATTTAACATGACTACATAGCCTGGGATCCCTGGGTCCTCCAGCCGCCGTCAGCTGATATGCGAATAGAATCGCGGATGTACGTATTCAATCTCAACATGGGGCTATAAAAAGCTCTAACGCCGTAAGGCCACCCATCCTGCTCATCTTTCTGTTCTTTCTGGCCCCGCGGTCAAGTTTCAACAAGACGAGATGGGTGGTGCTCCTCCGGCTGCGGTTCAGGAAACCTCGTTGGCACGTCTGATCGATCCGAACAGAAAGTGGTACAACAACAGACGGTGAGCGCTTGGGTAGCCAATTAAATCATCGAGTCACACTTTGTCGTGCTCATTCACACTTCTGTAGGCTCATTTTACTGAATGCGTGGATCGTCCTTCTGTGTGTCCGGAAAAAGTCCCACTCATCTTTTGATGTTTCTGACATCGTGACATTGCCTGTAGTCTCATTACCTCGTCGACCACGGGTTACGATGGCAGCATGATGAACGGTTTGCAGAGTCTCCCTCAGTGGGAGTCCGCCTTCAACAACCCATCTAATGGCAAGTTGGGTCTGCTCAATGCCATCCAGGTGAGCACCTTCATGGTGTAGTCTGTCCTCGTTGACCGTCAGTGTGTAGAACATTGGTGCGCTTGCAGGCTATCCATTTGCCCCATACTTGTCCGACGGCGTCGGTCGCCGTCGCGCAGTCTGGTTTGGTGCGGCTATAATGTGTATTGCGACCGCAATCCAAACCGCTTCCCAATCTGTCGGAATGTTCATTGGCGCTCGATTCTTGATCGGCTTTGGAAATACATTTGCAGGCAAGTTCCGTACCGGTTACGTTATCCGTCGAACAATCCCTGAGAAAATATGTATAGCTAATGCCGCCCCCATGCTGGTTACCGAGCTTTCATACCCAACTTACCGCGCCCCTTTAACATCATTGTACAACTCCCTTTGGTATTCTGGGGCTATCGTGTAGGTATCTTTTTGTCCCATATGATGTGGCCCTGGACACTTCATGACCCTCATCGCTATAGTGCCGCGTGGACGACATTCGGTTCGTTCAGGATCGACAACACATGGGCTTGGCGCTTGCCCTCGCTACTGCAGGGCCTTCCCTCTGTTATCCAGGTGCTGTTGGTTCTCTTTGCACCCGAGTCGCCCCGTTGGCTAGTGAGCAAGGGGCGCGAAGCCGAGGCTCTGAGCACGCTTGCCTATTACCACGCCGATGGCAATGAGTACGTGGTCACTCACAAACCCTGCTATCGACACACTGAGATCCTCGCAGGCAGGATCCCGTCGTGCAATTCGAATTCAACGAAATCAGGGCCGCCCTCGAGTTCGATCGGACCGTCGCGTCCAACATTGGCTGGAAATCACTCATCGCGACCCCAGGTAACCGTAAACGCATGCGCATCATCATTACCATCGCCTTTTTCTCCCAGTGGTCCGGCAACGGTCTCATCTCGTACTACCTCTCCAAAGTCTTGAACGAGATCGGCATCACCAGTTCCAGCACCCAACTCCTCATCAATGGTGTCCTCCAAATCTGGAGTTTCATTTTCGCTCTGTACGCCTCGTATGCCGTCAACCGTCTCGGGCGTCGATTCCTCTTCCTCACATCGGCCGGTCTCATGATGTTGTTCTACATGGCGCAAGCGATCTGTTTTGCAGAGTATGCACAGCATGCAACGGCTGCGGCCGGTCATGCTGTCATTGCGTTCATCTTTCTCTTCTCGTCGGCATACGCGCTCGCGTTCAGTCCGCTCGTCATCGCGTACACGGTCGAGATCCTGCCATTCAGCCTCCGCGCCAAAGGTCTCTGTATCTTCAACTTTGTCGTCTCGCTCGCGCTCATCTTTAACCAATACGTGAACCCGATCGCATTGAACGCCCTGGGATGGAAATACTATGTACGTCTCCCGCTCGATCTGATGATCTCGACTCATTTGCTCTCTGCGTAGCTTGTGTATGTGTGCTGGCTCGCGTGCGAGTTTGTCTTTTTGTGGTTCTTTATCGTGGAGACCAAGAACCGGACGTTGGAGGAGACGGCTGCGTTGTTTGACGGCGAGGATGCAATTGAGCAGATTACGCACAGGGCCGCGGCGCAGGACGTGCGCGAGGATGGCTCGCTCGAAAAACGGTCGACGGGACAAGTGAATCCTTGACGCCTCGCTTGATACCCAATACTTTCCTGTTCTCTGTTTACATGACGATCTACGAATTTATCGGTTCATCCTTCTAGTGCTAACATGTAGGAAAGACAGCCCGTGTAAAGCTCGACCGCTTTTTTGTCGCTGCGTCATCAAACTGCCCGTGCCCTAGTACGAACTTCAATTTCCCTGGACTGCTTCTTGTCCCGCGCGAATGAAAGTAACAGTGGCAGTGGAAACCAAGTCCTCTTCCAGAACTCATCTCCGACAGCCTCGCGATAGGCATAGCCGTATGTGGACCGTAATGTGCGATAGATTTTGCGAGCAAACCAAAACCATGGACGAGTGATGAAGTTGCAATCGTGGAGCATGAACCAGTGTAGTTTGATGATGTCGAACACGTCAACATGATTGGGAACCTGATCAAGAACCCAGGAAAACGTGGCAATGCAACTGTCTGAACCTTGCACAGCCTGTTGGGAGTCTGAGACAAGGAGGTCGTCCGTGTGATACCTGGGAATAACTCCCAACGGAAGCCCTGACCAAATTTCAGGTACGTATGCTTGGCGTTCCGCTGTGGAATGTACGATCCGGGAGCCAAAGGGACAACGAGAATGACGGATTCAGATGCCAGATGAGGACAGTTGCAGTACTGGATTGCAATGACGCCGTGTTCTGCATGGCTCTCATGGAGCAATCCACCAAAATCTTCGATCTTCCAGGCCCAAGGTCCTGGGTGGTCCAAAGTTACGAGAGATGTGGAGTGCGGTGAGTGGGACGACGGACAAAGAGAGGACATGTTTGATGATGCAGGATGGATGTGCGTCTAGTAGGAGCTCGAGTCTAGCGGCTTGCTGAATCTTATTGATTATGTCAGCGTTTGACCGTTGGCCGAGACGTGGAGAGTCACGAAGACATTGCACATGTCGCGTATGACAAGTCATCAGGGTGAGTCTAGCGACAAAGTTGAGCGTGCTTGGCCGTTGTCGTTCTGCCAATGACAACCTGCTAAAGCTTCTCGACTGCAAGATATGTACTTCGTATCGGTTGCTACTCTTGAAGGGTGGAATACCGACAGGTTTGTGTACATCTTTACTATCGTTGCGGCTCGTATGAGATGATGGTGGGAGGGGAGGCCCAAGATTCGAGTTGAGCGATGAGCGCTGTGAGCCAGCAGATTGCCTGGTACGCTCGAAAGCGTCGTATCGGACGCCGTCGCCCTGGTTGGGGTGATACATTGTGGATAAAAGAGGGACGGGTATGATATACCGAGGCCCCATTTTGGACTTGTATCACCGCATTCTGTGTATTGGAGGCCATGAGCCTTGGGATTATTCAGGCTGGCTCGGTCAAGTCGACGTTGATTGTGGCTGCCGATAGAGACAGTTACATGCAAAGGTTTGATCTCGTCAGGGCAAATGATGTGTAGATCAGGTTCGGGTTGTTCGCGAATTGTTGTACAAGCCCGTGATTCCAACACAAGCAGCAGGGTGATATAGGTAGGTCTCCAGGCAGATGACCTATACAGGGTTCAGAGTCAAGTATACATGGCGTCGTGGGGCCTCACCTCCCAATACAGAGGTTCAAGTTGTGGCAATTCGGCGAGCTGGTAGCTACATATAGGTCATCAAAAATGTGTTGATGCCAGTGGCGTCAACAACTCCTAGACGTATTGACTGTACTGAATGTGAGGTGTGTGAAGTAGAATGAGCGAAAGCGCTCATGCTTTTGGTCCAAAGCGGCGTTTGCGTAGGTGAGCTGGGAAAGGAGCAGCCAATTGGTGAGCACGAGCCGCGAGGCGAGCAACATCGTTTGTTTTCTCGGTCACGACTCACTGACTCACTATAGATGAACGATCAATATTCGATCAATGCTAAACTCTCCAACCGCAACTCGCAACCCACTGCTGGTACCAGAGCTATTTCGATGCATTTAAAACTGTTTTTCTATTCCGAATGGAGACCTTGGAGGCAATTCTTCACCTAGGACTTGGGAGGACCTGCGAGAGGCGCAACGAGCGCTGGCCGCTCTGGCTCAGACATGCCGCGCACTGTCAGAGCCTTCCCTGACCAACTTTGGCGGCGACTGGACATGCTCGAGCCTCTTATTCGATGTTGCGCGCCATCTGCCGACTTGGACAGAGGGAAGGTGAGCCGTCTTTCAATACCTTTGTTTTCACCGACGGGTGTGATAAATGTCGATAGGCTCCACCATCTCCTGCTGAGTGGACAATCATCACTCGGGATTCTCACAGTGTCCGGGAACTCGCGCTCAAGTCATTCGTCGATACATTTTTTTGGAATCCACTTGGAGTTGTCAACTTGCCTCTTCCCCAACTTGAGGGTGTTGAGGTGGCTTGTGTTAACCGGCCGCAGTTATCTGGATTTGACAGCGATTATGCACCGGTTACTCTCATACAGACTCGTGTCTCTGTCAGTCTCGCTCAATCAGACACATGTCGGAATCGATTCGTTCCTTCAAAACTACGTTTTACTTTGTCCGGGATCGAAGTCCGTCAGATTTGACATTTCCCATTTCCAACCCGGACGCGGAAGATTGGACACTCATCAACTCTCGCAGGCAATTCGTTCTCAGGAACATCTTGAATCTATCCAGTTCTCTGTTCCCATTGATGATATCGCGCTGAGACATGTCATGCTGTCTCCGCAACTCCGAGTCAGAGTGGTCTCTTTGGTGCTCCGTCCGAAGGAATCAAATTTGGGCAACATTCACATCCCATCTGCAGATACCCCATTTCGTAATGTCAAGAAGCTAGAACTGCATGTATGGGACTTCCATTTTCTTTCCAGCCTCCTATGACCAAAGAACCAGACGTTCCATACTTTCCGTCTCCGTCTCCGCACTCAAGGACAAGCAGAAGCTATCTCTGCTTTCTTAACTACCCTGGCTTCTCCTCAGTGTACGGATTCCCTCCAGTCAATCCACCTTACATTTGGCGGACGGTATGACCTTTCTGACTCTGAGCAACAAGTCCACGGCCTCACAGACAATGCCACCTTTCACTGCTTAACCCACGACACACTCCTCCCTGGGCCCGCTCGCGTCCTTCAAACATCTTCGTGAACTGGTGATCAATCTAGCCTACCAGACTTTTCTCAACGACGAAGGAGCAGCTGGCCCATGCTCGAGGTCCTCAAGCTAGATTGCAACACTGGGTATCATATGCCACTCGTGGCATCCATCATCTTGAGGAGGTTGTTACCGGTCCTTGCGCATTGCCCACGACTACGCGAACTCGGGTTGCCCCTCGATGCCAGGGAGATGCCAAAAAGGACAGGCGTGGACATGTGCAATACTGTTCTCACATCTCTCCAGCTTGTTGATTGCGTGTCACCCATCCACGATGCGCGTCAGGTGGCAGGATTTTTCTCGAAACATCTCTTGTCCTTGATTCATCCGACTACCGCTCCCGTCGCGATGCGTTCGCACCTTAAGTATGTCATGCTGTGGGAAGAGGTCAGCGAGTACTCGTAGATAGACTATTTGTCAACTTCACATCATATCTGGCACACTCACAACATTCCTAACACATTCTACTTACTCTAAAGGCGGCAGAGCACAGCTGCAAGCAGTTGGATGAAACTCTTGTCCGTAATATATCTGAAGACTGAAGCGCTGAAACCCAAACAGACTTGAAACAGCAAATGTAGTACAAGAATATTTCTTAAAAGAACTCGTACATACAGACATCAATAGTATATACAACTGCCCTCACGAAGAGGACAAGGATAGAGGAAAAAATTGATCACGACAGCCCAAGAGCGGTCTGAGTCAAGTTTCACGGTCGACAAGGACCGCGAGCCACGAATGAAACTCAAGGGTGGCAGGTACTCGACCAACACAAACACATTGGCTCATCTCCTCATACGGCAGACAAAGCGACACGGTTAAGATCAAGACATTCATAGGTTTTCCCCAGGTCCCAGGACATCATATTCCGATGCGACCCCACCAACCAGCAGTACTCCCCCAGAGGCCGAAGTTCCTCTGTCTCTGTACTCTATTGTGGTTCAGAAAACAGAATCCCTTCTAAGCATGTAACGGTTGGTCACTATGTGTGACCACCATGCACCTCTCGAACATCATGGCGATCCCATCCTACAAACGGCCAGGAGACACGAAGTCAACCCGCCTCAGACGACCAACGTCGCGCGTTCCAAAGAAAAACGCCGTCACCGCGATGGAGAGCACCGATCGGTGCGAGATCGTAAAGAAGCACCCACCCAATCATCGCGACGCTAGTTTCAACGTCGACTGTTGTACATCGGCGACGTGGGATTTCTGGTACGTTGCAGTCTGTCAAGACTGGCCCCAGCGAGAGGCGGTCGGGGATGACGACGCTCAGACCTTGCCCGCTCATGATGAAAGACGCGAGCGAGTCGCGTCTGGTGCGTGATGAGCCTCGTAGCTTTCGAGCTGTCATGGGGTGAGGAAAGAAGGTGGAGTGAGGTTCGCTCCCTTTTATATGTTGACGGCTGTGGAAGCGACGGTAATTACCGGTTTACCCATGCTCCAGCTCTGACATGTCAGGCGGATCATGAAAAGTTTAGAAGGCTTCACTGATCAAACCGACTTTGGTTGCAACTGCGCTCCTTCATGTCCTCCATGTAGCTTAACGTCCATGGTCAATGAGCAATTTAATTACCTTTGCTAAGGGACTAGGTACGCTGCTCTCATGTAACGATATGTTTAAGTTGGTAGGCTCAAATGATGTTACACCCCGCACGAGAGAGCGGTCGCTGAGCGTAGACGGCCAGGAAAACGAAACAGGGTTAAGTGCTCCAGAAAGTATGTTTCCATCCGGCGGCCCTCTCAATCTCCACAATATCATTTTACCCGCAGGAACTCATTGACCTCGTACCACAGCAAGAAATATTCATCCGGGGGCTCGTATGGTAGCGACGGGGCGATTGTGAACGTCACATCGACGACCCTCACGGACGGGGGATGTCCTGAGAAAAAATCTGCCACGAGTGACGAGACGCGCGTCGCGGATGGGTGAATCTGGAAAGTGGAGATGTGAGGGCAGTGTTGCACACATCCAAGCTCGTCTCCTTTGGAACCTCCCTGCCATCGAGGGACATCATAAGCTTGTGGAGCAGCGGGCACCGATAACAAACCCTCCCAAGGTGATGGATGTGGCATAACATGCATGATTGCAATTTAACCTGAGGGTCTCGTGCATTGGCCAGCTGCGAATCAAGTCTGCCAACTCTTCGTCATTGAGAGATCTGGTTGAATGGAAGGAGCACCAGTTCACGGAGATGGCTGAGGGTGGTGAGCGGGTGGAGTGTGTCGTATGTTAGGCAATGCATGGCGTTGTCGTAGGATATGTTGATGGGTTCATTAGAAAGGGAATATAGATTGTCATATGCGATCCTGACTGACTGGAGGGAATCCGTACGCTGAGGCGAGGCCAGTACAGTAAAGAAAGCACGGGTAGTTTTTGCATCATGTAGAACAATAAGATAGAGACGGAACGAACGGAACATCTGGTCCCATGGTCGTAGGAGTCTAGAAATAAATGGAGGTCCCATACATTCAGTTCCATCTCCTCGACATTAAGAAATGGAGAATCTGCAGATGTGATGCGAATGTTGCCCAAATTCGATTCATGTGGATGGAGTACCAAGGAGACCACTCTAAGTCGAGGAGATAGTATGGCGTGTCTGAGGGCGACATCATCAGTGGGAACGGAAAGCTCGAGAGATTCAAGATGCTTGTGGGTACAAATGCATTGCGAGAGTGGGTGGATTTCCGACATAGAAATATTCCGGGCTGGTAAACGCTTTGGTAAATGATCCTGGACAAAGTAACATGTAATTTGGAAGGAACGAATTGATTCCGTAGTGTGTTCGATGGATATCGGCTGACAGAGAAACGAGACTGGGGGAGAGTAATCGGTGCATAGTCATTGTCAAATCCGAACCTTCGCGGATGATTGGCACGGTCCACCTGAGCGCCCTCAAGTTGGGGAAGAGGAAAGGTGACTGCGAGTAAGAGATGGTGGGACCTATCGAGATTTATCACACCCGTCGGTGAAAACAAAGGTATACTGAAGACAGCTCACCCCCGCTGTGACCATGTCGGCTATCGGCGCGAAACATCGAATAAGAGGTTCGAGGCCCTGAGTCCAATCGGCGCCAAAGATGGTCAAGGGAAGGCTCTGACAATGCGCGGTATGTCTGAACCAGAGCGGCCAGCGCACGTTGCGCCTCCCGCAGGTCCTCTGAATCCCAAGCCGAAGGTGGAGACTGAGCCTCTGCGAGGTCTCCTTTCGGTATAGAAAAACAGTCTAAAATGCATTGAAATAACTCGGGTATTAGCAGTGGACTGCGTGTCAATATGATCAAGTTTTGCCTGTGTCGGGACTCGGTTTACTTACATAAACCCTAATCCGACAGTGGAAACCATTAAATTATTTCCTTCTTCATGGCCACCAAAGCCATCAAGCACTTCAGGCTTCGGGAGCTTGCAAGAGCCCCGCCTGCTCTTCCCGTTCTCAAGCCATCCCCAACTTCATCTTCAGGTTCACCCTTTGACTTTACCAAGTTCGACTTTTCGCAACCCACTCTCATCGCGCCCGAGACGTCAACGAACAACTTCCCAAAGCGCGCGAACCCGTTCATCCCTACGAAGAACCCGCAGACGGGTCGATGGGCACCGCCAAAGTACTCCTTGCGTCAACAGGCAGAGCTCATCAAGAAAGCCCGCGCGTCAGGTACCTTGGCACTGCTCCCATCTGCACCGAAGACGTCTGCAGCACATCTGGCAGCCATTTCGTTTGCCAAGGCGCAACCGGTAATAAAAAAGCCTCAGCCGCAGGGCGGGCTCGAAACCTGGTCTGAGAGAGACGCGAATGGCATTGAGACGCGGTGGTCCCAACCTATCGAATGGGTCGGCGAAGTGAAGGAGCGCAAGGTGCCCGGAGCGGTGATTGGTAATAGGCTTTACGCGGGCAAGAAGCGTATGTTCAAGGGACACAAGTGGGAGCGAGTGGCGGAGAAGAGGGCATTGAAGCGGAAGATGCTCATGCGCGACATGGGGAAACGTATCCAACGCTACAAGCAGGCGAGTATCTTTCCGGTTCCGTTGCCTTATCCTTGCGTCCTTACATTTTCTTCCCCGTAGTATTACAAGAGGAGGCGACCAAACCCACTCAAGCCCTCCAAGACGTCAGGCGGGAAGCTTCCATTCTAAACATCATGTATGGTGCATCATTAAATAATTGCATTATTTTATGCTTCGTGCTTGGTCACCGCATTCTTGCCAATCCCAATAATCAATGGCTCCTCACCGGTGAACTCACTGATGTATCGCCCCGGCGTATTTCCTGTTGAGCCCGGCTTGATTCTTTGGCCCTGGACGCATATCCTCGTGTTCCATCTCGAATACTAGTATGCAATGTCTTCTTTTCTTGGTCTCTCCTCAGTGCATGGATTCCCTCCAATCAATTCGGCTTGGTTTCCACAAGGCCGGGTTTACCCCTCGTCCCCTCTACCTTTGACGCGGCACTCGAGTTCGCCGGACTTACAGGCAGTGGCCTGACGGGTAGGTTGGCCCGGACTTGGTCCCTCTGATCCCCGTGACGTTGAGCTGGTAACTACCGTACCGCACCTGCAGGCCCACCACTAACCGGGAAATCTGGACGATATGGCTGAACAACCCCAAGTGTCCGGAGACGGGCGTGCCGTCGCTTCACCCTGAAAGCTTGACCCTTGACTTTGCACACCGCTGCTCCTCCGATTGAGCCATTCCTTCTGTGACCTCGCTAATGCTGACGGTGCGTACACTCTGATCTCATGAATGACGACATTGGCTACAACAATGCCCTTCACTTTTACTTTTACTATTTTCAAATGCTTTTTCTAATTAGCCTTTAGCAAGTGATATATGGAGTCCATTGACATCGGTTGTTACATTACAGTACGAGATGGAAAAAACGAACAGCACCCGAGTGCGAACCGCCTTGTCAACACCGAGACAATGTCCTATCCGCCCTGCACGGTTTGGAACACCGACTACATCCCGCCCACTCTGCTTCCGTAACACGCGCCTCCCAATACTCCACCATTTCACTCTACGTGATCCTCAGTGGTGCTTCTGAGTGGCATGACACCTCGAACCAATCTCCCGTAAGATGGCTAGTACCGCAGTCGTAGACCGCACAAGCCACGGAATGGCCAGTCAGGGTATCGTAGTACTCGAATGATTTTTCCGACGAGGAACGGCCCTAGTTTTGCCGGAGCGCCAGAAGCTGCGATATCATCGATGTCGTCCAGGAAGAGAGCCTCTCTGATGCAGGCCGGGAGGATATCGTTTAGACAACGACGCAAACACCTCTGGCTGAGCTCTTAGTATCCTCTCCGACCTATCGTAACACGATCAGAATCAAGTTGCTGGTGTGTTTTATGTGCACGGGTGCGCATTGCTTACGCAACTAGCTTTGCTTCCCTCACGATGAGGTCCTTTTGAGGATGCGAGTCTAGCTCCAAGTCAAGGCCCATGAGCTTCGCATAGCAGGCGAACGTGACCAACTATCGGCTGTTGATAAGAGGAATTGACTTGGATGAGTTGCGAGTCAGTGCAAAAGACAGCCAACGTACTTACTCTGTCGCGGTCGTGGGATTCGACCGAAATATGGCTTCGCATTTCTCGAAGAATAAGTTTCGGAGATGCTCTTGTTGCCATTCGAGGCATGCAGCATCATATGTTGCTTGCTGTTCTACCTGACTCAAACAGCGAATATGACAAGCCAGGGTTTCGTGATGTTCGTAGCAGTGAGCGAGTTCCTCTACCATGTTCATCGAGAGATAAGTCCTGGCGAGTGTGTTCGCAGGTCATGGCGGTGAGATGATGATCTGCCACTGCGTACACAGGGGTCCTGGGACTCGACGCTGGATAGGATTAGGGGACTGCTCCAACCACGCGCACCGTGACGCTCCAAACTATCATTCCATCCAATGACTAGTCACGATAGTCTTCAGCAAATGCAGCCAGCTCGAAGAAATGACGACATGACCCTAGGTCTTCAAGAGAACTAATGTATCTCAGCAAACCTTGACTGCTAGTCGCCCTTCTTTCGACGGTGAAACAAGCCATGTGGGATCATGGTTGAATCGATCGTGATCACACACTCGTGGCGTTGAAACGGTCGGAGTTTTCCAAATCACCAACTTGCTGGGACCTCGAATACATTGACATTGAGCTCACGACCGGAAGCTGGTACGTGAAGGGCTTGATGTGGTTTGTCACTAAGTTCGACAAGCTCCGAATCGCAGAAATGTGATAGTGGCTCTAGGTTTGATGTGGTGACTGGCGTGGGTAAAGGTGGGTCGCTTCTTTTTGCAGTTCTGTCCATCATGAGAACTCGAGAGCTCGAAACCTTCCGCCCTGGGAACACCCGCATTTTCTCCAGTCCATCAGTGACATCTCAGAGGACCATGGCTTTCAAATCTCTCACCGGTATTACGACAGTATAAAAATCCACATGGCCAATGCCCTTCACCTGTAGTACCCGTTGCTGCCGCCACGCCGTTTCAAACGAGTTTCGAAGAGCTCCACCTCTGATGGTCCGTACGCATTTTTTCGGTTGTTCAGTTGCACAATTTCTTATACCCTTTGGATTTCTGCTCTCATGCTTGAGAAGGGGCATGCTCAAGGCATCGCACTTAGTGCGGCATGGGGTTGCGACCACAAGAAACGGCTGACCGAGGATGTCCGTTTTGCTTGGCCATGCCCCGACTATTAAGGAATTCTGACTTGTTCATTGGTCGGCCGGCTTCATACTGGCAGTCATCGGGCGATGCTGCCGTGACGTCATGCCGCATCATGAAACTGTCTTGTGGGGCTTGTTGTCACAACGCCACGAGATAAGCCCAGTCACCGGAGAGCCCATTTGCGCCCGGAAAGTGTCAATTTAGCGTTAGTAATGGGTGGTTTCGGGGATATCAGTTATCATGCGACGCATGCAGCCTGAGATTTAGTTGCTGCGGGACGCCATGCTGTGGATATTTACTGAATGCCAAATACTTATTCGTGGTTTCCAACGTTTGGAGGCATTGTTTTTGCAATGAAGTTGACATAAAAAGAAAGGACCCTATGTCACAAGTTTAGCACGGTTAGCCTGTTTCCCGGGTGCGAACCCCATGACCTCCGGTTTTCAACTGTCCTGGAAGCGTTTCTGAGCTTGACCATCACCTCCTCGTCGTTTAGGCTTAAGCAGTAGTGTAGGCTGTTCGTCAGAGACTGTCCCGAGTCACAAGGCACAGCTGCACGGAAATTGAGGTTTCGGCTCCTCGAAAACGTGTCTGCCCTCAGATAGCGCTCGATCCTGGTTTCTTTCCTTTCATGTTGACCACCACGATGGACCACCCGCCTCGCGACCAGACCGCAGTGCGTTCGTCGCCATTCCAGGTATGTGCAGCCTTACCCCTTGCACGTCCGTCGCGTTTAAAACTCGTCTGCTCACTGCCATCGGCAAGGCTCGGGCGCTCCAGTTCCTCAAGAAACTCGCCCAACGTGGACGGGGAAGTGGGAGGAAGTCGAAAGACACCGTCTCCCCTGTCGCTATACCTACCCAACAGTTCCAGCGGGCACACTCCTCCGTAGACCTCTTGCGTAAGCCAGACATATCACCGCTCATCGGGTTTAGGGTAGAAGACGGCCCTAATCCTATGGATACCGATGACTCGTCTCAAGCTTCTGCGAGCGGCAATTCTCCCCTTTTACGACCTAGACGTCACTCCGCTTGGGATTCCTTGCGCAATGCGCCCATTCATTCCACCTTTGCTGGTCACGGCGCCGCACCGTTGTTCTTTCGCGATAAAACGGGCCTAGGGAATCAGATCCTTGTCAACGATCCTGGAAACCTACTTGCTCCAGCGCCATTCTTCTTGCGGTCCAACACGTGTCTTGACGCTGTCGTGAAGTCTGCCCGATGTCCCGGGTCGAGTCCCGAGATCCCACCTCAGATCAACGTCACTCTAGAATCGAAACCCGACGAAGCCGTGCAAGACACGTCGAGTAATGACATGCCACGACCTTCGGGGGATGTCCTCTCCCTTAACGACACTCTCACGAACTCATCGACTGACCCCGCGCCATCAACCTCTGCTGACCCGAGTATCCTCTCGGGCGGCGCCCAGTCGCCACCGGCCGCGGAGGAGTCCTCAAAAGCTTTCCAGAAGCGTCCCGCTTTGTTGCCTCGCCATAGCGCCCCCTTGCCCCCGCCATTCCGTCTCACGACGGAACGTGGTCTTCGGTTATCACCGTCCATAATCACAAGACAACCTATGCCCTTACTCAATTTACCTGCATTGCCACCACCGGCCGCTGTCCCGGACGCGCCGCAAAGGCAGAAGGTTCCTCTCCGAAGCATTCCTTCGTTGTCCAGACACGGTCGTAATGACACTGAGTGTCAAGCGGACGACGAGAATGCGACGCCAGGGGATTCGGACGAAGACGACTTTGACGAAGGCGACGAAGAAGAAGAGTTCATGGACGCTTCCAGCGTTCATCAAAGTGACGACGAAGACGACGAACCGCCCAGCGTTGGTCCTTCCGGTACTTATGGCCTCAAGAGCTTGCAGAAACAGCCCATGAGGGATGACACATCTCTGGCTGAAAGTCCCGTTACTCTCGTGTCGCCCCAGAACGACTCTGTTGGCCCGAATGCTGGCGACTACCTTTGCCCCAAGACCTATGTCCAGTCCATTCGTCCTGCACCATCGTCTACTTCTCTGGAGATGTATCCATACTCTCCCAACATACCTAATGCCGACGATGATACCCTGCGTCTGGATCCTGACCTCCCGATACCTAGAGCTCGGTCGGAGGGCAGGCCGAGTCTTTACCATGCTACCTCGCGGAGCATGGTCAACCTCGGTTCCACTCGGCGCGCTGAGCGGTCCCTCAAATCTCGGGAAATGGTAGGGTCCAACCCAGCGTCAACTTCAGGACATACCGCCGAAACTCATGAAGGATCGGAGAACAGTGATACAGAGGCCATGATTGGACGTCTCCTCCGACGCACTTCGATGCCCAATTTTCATCCTACTTCAGATCCTCCGCCATATCCTACGTTCAATCCACGTCCAAAGGAAAGTCACGTTGCGGCCCCCGAAGATGAGGGTCGAGAGTGGTTACCGCCCTACAGCAATTCCCTGTACCTCTTAGCCATTATGCCTCGTAAGATGGAGTTTAGCTCCCCGGGCGTACAGGCAAAGGACCGCAAGTGGCGACGCGTGGTGTGCGAGCTGGAAGGGACCACCTTTCGGGTATACAAGTGTCCTCCCGGTGCGAGTGGCGCGGGTGTTCTAGGAGACTGGTGGGAAAAGCATGTCGGCGTTGGTGACGTGGCTGGTCCTAGCACGCCCCGGACACAGAAAAAGGACTCGGAAGAGCAGTTTGAAAGGCCAGCGAAACTTGGGATCGACGAGCCCCCAACATCTGTCACACCGCCAGTGCGCTCGGCACGACCGACATCTGTTCCTCCACCGAGGCGAAGAACCGGGTCTCAGTCATCGATGGCAACCCAATCTACGATGATCTCCACGCCAAGGCCGGCAAAACGTATGTCGGCTGCGAGCTTCTTGTCACCTTTTAGGGCTTCAAGCTCCACTCGGACTGAAACGAGTGTTGGCGAACCTTTGCGTCCCGAGTCCCGAGAGCTCGAGCTGTTGCCTGTCGACTTGCAAGACAGCCATTCGTCGTTGTCGCACGAGCTCACAGGGCGAGTGACTCCGGTTCCTCGGCGAATGTCTCAGCCACTCCAGCCTCGCTCGGCTTCGCGACTCGCTTTCCTCCCCACGGCGACGGGTCGAACGACGTGGCGCAACGGCGAAATACCCAAACCGTCCAAGTCGGACCTATTACGTGCATATACCTTGCAGCACGCGGAGAGTGGCTTGGGGAACGATTATCTGAAGCGGAAAAACGTGATCCGAGTGAGGCTAGAAGGGGAGCAATTCTTGTTGCAAGCGCCCGATACACCTGCCGTCGTGGAATGGATCGAGGTACACGCTTTGCAAATCGGGTTGACGTGATTCTGATTGCTTTGCAGGGGCTCCACGCCGGGACCAACATCGCATTGGACATTGATCAACGACTAATGCCGAGGGGACCCATGTTTCCAAGGTCGGTCGTTCTTTATTGCAGCGTCGGTTCGTCGGCTCATGGTGGCGTGCAGGCGGCGGCGGCGGCGTGCGCGACGCACCCCGGTACAAGATACTGGGCCGCAGATACCGGCGTGATTCGACTCGCACTCTTAGTGGACTTTGACATCACCGTAGATTTGTACATAGCGAGCTCGTATGTATGTTTTTTGTTTTTGTTTTCATGGAATTACAAAAAGGGTAGTGTGTATTTTCCCACGATTTTTGCTGTATGCCACGTTCGGTTTTTGCCTTTGGCCATCGTCGCATCAAACGAGCTCCTCCGTTATCTTGTATCCGTACTCTCATCGATTTTCCTTTTCAACGGTTTTTCTCCTTTCTCCTGGTTCTGGCAGCCGACGAAAGCCATTGCCCAAGCGTTCCCCTCTCCATACTTTCTCGTCAAAATTCGCCATAGCACAGCCGTAAAGGATCAACGTTATTGCCTACCACTTGTTTTTTCCACCAACAACATCCGTACCTCGCTCCTTCACGCCAACGTCTGAACTATTGACACACGACGTCACACTATGGCCGATTCTGCGACGGAGATTGATCTGGACTCGGTCATCGACCGATTGTTAGAAGGTGGGTGGCGTGTGCCTGTAACTCGGTCGTCTTTCGGGCGTTGCGTGCACGGTGGTGGAGGGTACGCAAACACCCCGGGTCCCATCCTCGCCGGGGGGTCTGGAAGGTGGTTTTGAGGGTGGGCGTAGGGCGTCTGCGGTGGTGGAGTCACCCGCGCAGCATGCGGCAGTGTCGTCATGTGTTGGCGTGGGTCGGTGGAAAAAGTCTTTAGGTGGAAGATGCGTCCCCCGAACAACTCCTACGCATTCTCGCTCCAGGCCCTGCTCCGGTTTTCGAACAGCGATATTGATGGACGTTCTTTTTTTCCGCTTTTTTATGACAGTGCGTGGTAACCGACCAGGCAAGCCGGTGCAACTACAAGAGTACGAAATCAAATATCTCTGCACGAAAGCACGTGAGATTTTCATAAACCAGCCAATTCTATTGGAACTAGAAGCACCCATCAAGATCTGCGGTTCGTCCTCGCTATTTCGTACGACGGCGTTCTTGTTATGACTCATACCGCCGATATGCCCGACAGGTGACATCCATGGTCAATACTATGACCTTTTGCGACTTTTCGAATATGGGGGTTTCCCACCAGAAGCAAACTACCTCTTCCTCGGCGACTACGTCGACCGGGGTAAGCAATCCCTCGAAACCATATGCCTCCTCCTCGCCTACAAGATCAAGTACCCTGAAAACTTTTTCATCCTTCGTGGAAATCACGAGTGTGCAAGCATCAACCGAATTTACGGTTTTTATGACGAATGTGCGTTGTCCTTGTCATCATGCCAAGACGTGGTCAGTATTGAAAACAGAGCCTAGGCAAACGGCGGTACAACATCAAGCTATGGAAAACGTTTACTGATTGCTTTAATTGTCTACCCATCGCTGCCATCATCGACGAGAAGATATTCACTATGCACGGAGGATTGTCTCCCGATCTCCAATCGATGGAGCAAATACGAAGGGTCATGAGACCGACAGACGTTCCAGACACTGGTGCATTCGCCTCCTGTATGTTGTGAAGTGCTATCTCACACCGATCGTGCAGGACTACTTTGTGACCTTCTATGGTCAGACCCAGACAAAGACATCACTGGGTGGTCGGAGAATGACCGAGGCGTCTCGTTTACGTTTGGACCAGACGTCGTCTCAAGATTTTTGCAGAAACATGACATGGACCTCATTTGCAGAGCACATCAGGCACGTTGCAACCACCCACCCTAATATCGCTTGGCATCTCCGATCACTGACATGTTACAGGTCGTGGAAGATGGTTACGAATTCTTCGCGAAACGACATCTAGTTACCTTATTCTCAGCACCAAATTATTGTGGAGAGTTCGACAATGCTGGCGCCATGATGAGCGTTGATGAGACATTGCTCTGTTCCTTCCAAGTGAGTCGTCACGTGATCAGGTACAGTCGACTTGGTGACAAGGCCCCAAAGATCCTTAAACCCGCTGAGAAAAAAGCCAAGTATCCATATGGAGGCATGAACATGGGACGGCCGGTGACACCACCTCGCAAACAGAAGAAGGGGAATAGCAAGACTGGTTAAGTCAGGTGGAGCCTTTCTTCATCTTTCTTGATCCAGTTTCATGTTTATTTTCTCTTCTTTAATTGCGTTTCTTTTCGGTTATCCCGGTTATGGCTGGCTATGTCTTGCTACAGGGATGGTGTATGATGATGGGAACGACGACAGGCTTCGCATCAGCCCTCTCTGTGCCGGGGCTGCCAGAACTAAGCAACGTGGTGGAGCATTGGTTGAAGGCGTTGAGGTAATGATGGACCCATTTTGCATGGTACCTTGGCAAGGAGAGCGATGACCAACCACATCACAATCCCTACCTATCATTCGTTCACTTTGGACATGACCCTCTCCGTAAACAAAGCAGTCCTCTCGTTAATCACCCTTGGGCGGAGACTATCAGCGCTCTTGGCTTTTCCTTCCGTGTGTACCATCTTTTGAACCAAGCAGTGGCAGCAGTGAATGGTGTCGTGGATCCTTGCTCGCGTCATTTTCTTTGTTGTCACGTTTCGTTTCTTTTCGCCTTGCAAGGCATGATAAACCTGATCCATTCATTCTCTGTATCTCTTCCCTTGTTGCACTCTTTCCCCCTTGTCACAGTAGGTCTGTTCATATACTACATTGACTTCAAGTCAATTTTCTCGGGGACTCCAGGCTGGGAGGTTGGGATGTTAGGTTGATGTGACGCGTTGTCGTACCAACACGGCGATCGGACGAACCTGGGCGTCACGCACGGAGGTAGTAACTCGCTACACGCTGGTCTAGCCGCTGTGATGCTTCAAGTTCCTGCCTTGCATTGCCTTGCGCAATTCGAAATATAATGACGGTGGTTGTAGGGGATCGTAAGTTGGAGGTGGGATGTCCCTCGGAAACCTGCACTATGACCAGTTTAAATTACTAACGCGTTCTACTGGTTCAGCGTCCAAGCACCATGGCGATCCTACGGCCGCCGTGTCATGTTCATACTCGTAACTCTCAGGCTGGTGCACAGAGCCTAATCGGGCCGGCGGCTCGAAGCTTCCGCTTCTCCCCCTTCCCGCTTTCCTCGGGCCCTAGTATCTCTGCCACGGGATCGGACATCTCCGACGAGCCACCCAAGATCAATCTTCTGCCTGCCAGTCCGCTGCGTGCGCCGGTTCAGGCAAAGAAGCAATAGTTTGCTTCTTTCGCTCTGTCACCGACTCATTGACACCGTCATGCAAGTACCATTGACGTTATGTCACGAAACGTATGTATGTACTGGTAGCAGACAAGGCCATCACGGAGAAGTTCAAGTTATTTACGGTCCAGGGGGTGACGCGGACGGAGAACCCCGTGAACAGACCGACACTTTCCGCGGGCATACCAAGGACGCATGTGAGTGTGCGCATTACTTGCGCAGCGAAGCGTCGACCCGTGGGTGTGGTTGGTGTGGATGCTGTCAACCAGGCGGGTGGAAGGCGCAGAACGGACCCGAGTTGCACTTGCAGTGGTTATCCTGACTGGCCTGTTCGATGTGCATCGTCTGAATCCGTGGCACAGGCAGCAGAGGGGTTACCGCGCACACTCGTGACTGTGGTTCCACGCTTTGGCTTGACATGTCCTCCAATAAAAATATGACCGCGTCCGAGTCTTCTCTTTCCAGTCACGTCAAACTCTAATCCCCGCACGCCGTCAGGTCGACTGCGGATGTGAAAAAAGAAAACCGTCAAGGAAACAATTCGGAGGAATATAAGATATGTCATGCGGCCCGCCCATCACGAGTACACTTTGATGACCGCGTTGGGACCCGGAGGCGGGGGTTTTTGTGAATAGCACCCGTGTCCGTGTTGCCCCTTTTCCCTGCGACCATCGGTCTGATGGCACATACCAGTGGCCGCAGCATCTGCCCGAGAATATCAGCTTTGTGCGTTGCCAGTGATAGGCAGATAAGCTGTCGTATGCCACTGTTGACCCTCTCATAGCGTGTAATGATTCTCAACATGACGTGGGCTGCATCGGAAAATCATTTTTAGGGAAAATGATATGACCATCATGATTCATGATGGGCGTGTAGCTTCATGACGCGCAATCAGATGAAATCTTGTTTCTTTGAACGTATTATACACAAATGCATGTTGCGAGACGTCAAAAGCGAATGGCGGGTTACTAACGACCGACGATAATGCCCAGAGCAAAAAAACAAAACAAATACACAAATAAGTTCGCTGTCGAGTTATGGCACGAAGGGAAAGAGAGACATGCGAAGGAGGTGGATATCATGCACTCTCTGGACCAGTAGAACGCTTTTCGAGCGTGGAATCGTCGCGCACTTCGTGCGTCTCTGCCTGGTGTGTGATCTGATCGATGGCATCGTCGCCATCGAACAACGCCGCCGTCTCCTCCAACGTCCGGTTCTTGGTCTCCACGACGAAGAACCACAAAAAGACGAATTCGAATGCGAGCCAGCAGACGTACACGAGCTAGATCCGTCGGAGCGGACACGCTGTCAGTATGGCCATCCGTTATGAATGGTCATTGAGCGCGACTTACGTAGTACTTCCATCCGATGGCGTCCAGTGCGATTGGGTTGACGTATTGGTTAAATATAAGGGCGAGCGAAATGACAAAACTGAAGACGTTAAACCCTTTGGCACGGATGTTGTAGGGTAATATTTCGACCGTGTATGAGACAATGAGTGGAGTGAACGCAAGGTCGTATGCAGCGTAGAAGAGGAAGATGAAGGCAATGACGGCATGTCCAGCCGCAGCAGTCCCATGCTGAGCATACTCGGAAAAGCAAATTGCTTGTGCCATGTAGAACAGGGTCATCAACCCGGCAGAAACCAGGAAGAGGAAGCGACGACCCAGACGGTCGACCATGAAAGAGGCGTACATCGCCCAGCCCAAGTTCCAGATTTGCAGAATACCGTTGATGAGGAGTTGAGTGCCTGTACTGGTGATACCGATCTGGTCGAAGACCTTGGTCAAGTAGTACGAGACGAGACCGTTACCAGACTATTGCGAGAAGAAGGCAATGGCAATGATGATGCGCATGCGCTTGCGGTTTCCAGGAGTAGCAATGAGTGACTTCCAGCCGACGTTTTGAGCGACCGAACGGTCGAACTCGATCGCAGCCTTGATTTCCTGGAATTCATATTGTACGAGAGGATCTAATCTGGAGGGAAACTTATTCGCGAAAGAGGGTTTGTCTTGATGTCACTTACTCATTGCCGTCGGCGTGGTAATAGGCAAGAACATGCAGTGCCTCAGCTTCACGCCCCTTGCTGACAAGCCAACGAGGCGACTCGGGTGCAAATAGAATCAGGACAAATTGTAAAAGCGAAGGAGCACCCTGCAGCAGTGATGGCAAGCGCCATGCCCATGTGCTGTTTATCTTGAAGGTACCGTAAGTTGTCCATGCGGCACTAACAAAGATTGCCGTGAGTTAAGAATAGTGTAAGGGCGCATCAAATGGAAAAAAAAACGTACACGATAGAACCAGAATACCAAAGGGAATTGTACAATGATGTCAAAGGAGCGCGGTATGAGGGGTATGAGATTTCGGTAACCAGCATGGGGGCCGCGTTGGCTGTAATATTCCTCAGCTTATAGGACTGCATGGCTGAATCTTTACGGAACTCACCTGCGAAAGTGAGGCCAAAGCCGATCAAGAAACGGGCACCAATGAACATGCCAACCGATTGAGACGCAGTTTGAACGGCGGTAGCAATTAACATGATAGTCGCACCCAACCACACTGCCCGACGACGACCAATGCCATCGGACACGTAGGGGGCAAAAGGATAGCCTGCCAGCCCACCGATATTCTACGTACGAATGGTCAGCAAGCATATTAAACAAAGTTTATGGTCTTGCTGTGCTCACTTGGATGGCATTGAGCAGACCGAGCTTTCCATTACCTGGGTTACCGAAAGCAGACTCCCACTGACTGAGAGTCTGCAAACCGTTCATCATGCTACCGTCGTAGCCATTGGTGGACGACGTAATGAGACTGTAGGTCATATTACAATGTCAGAAAGTGGTATGGCGCGCGAGCGTTCTTCCAGACGTACAGAAGCACGATCCACGCATGGAGAATGATCAATCTGTCAACGTGGTGAGTGAGCTCAGGGAAGTACGACCACTACATAGAGTACTCACCTCTTGTTATTGTACCACGTTCTTCTCGGGTCGATCAGATGCGCCAACGCATCCGGGACCCCAACGGGAGCAGCAGCACCGGCACCCATATCGTCTTCTGAATATTACGAGTAAGGTGGCAGGAAGGCGAATGTGGTTAAGGACATAGTATGCGTTCCGTTGCATGTTTTATAGCATTGGGCGCGGGAAAACAATTCAACCTCCCCCGAGTTGAGATTGAGAGGTTTTTGCAGAGGTGCCCCGCATTCCTCAGCCTGAGATCCAATCGCCGAGCGCGTGTGGTATTTTCGACATGTTTGATCGGCTTAGTGCCGTGGTACCTGGACGTTGCCATTGAGTCGCTGGCAACTGAATCCAAACGAGGAAATGCTCGCATAGCTAAGTGCAGTTTCCGTCAAGCCATTCCCAGCCTACCAGAGCGTGGACGGGGGGTAATGTTGAGATGCGATGCAAAGTTCGCCGCATCCCCACAGGCTGATGACCCGGTACTATGGTTCATTACCCCACATGCGAGGGGGCCGCCATCACCAACAATAAATTGAATAATGGATCAAGAACTTGAAGCCAGCGCAAGTTGAATTTTTAGCCCGTCCGTTTCCTTTTGTTCCAATAATCATTTTCGTCAATCACGGGCAGAAAAAAAGAAGCCCAGGTTTTGCTGTTGTGACGGCTTGACCGACAATTTTCCAATGCACACATGCTCCGAGTCTGAGACAATGGGCGCTGTCCGTACGCCCCGCGTGAGTCTCTCTCGTCTCAGTCATTACTCCACAAGGATATGATCTCGGATGCAAAATCCGTCTGTAAAATGTGATACGCCAACGTCGCCAAGATGCAGGCTAGGCTACAACCTGTTCCTGCATGCCAAAACATGGCCTGTACGATCCCCCACCACTATCCGTGTTCGACGCGTCTCATGGGTACTATGCCATCCGACTACTCGATCACTTGTGCTCCGGCCCTCAATTCACAGCGGGGTGCTTGCGGTTCACAAAAATCCGCAGTCCATGATGTCAGACGTGCGTTTGGTCATCCAATATCTGGGCGGATCTCTCGATGCTGAAAATAACATGGTGATCCACTTATTTGGACGAGTAGCTGCGTTCGTTCCGGCCGAGGCAAATGATGTCCCATTTTTTTGTCGAAATTGTTGGTCGACATTGTGATTGTGCGTTTACATCTTTTATGGTGTTCACTTGTTGGGGCATCTTCAAAGACACATTACCAGTGGGTACTCTGCCACCATGGACCAGAATAACATACCACTCGGAACTCCACGAGCACAAGCATGCTCGAAATAACCCGCATGGGTTACTTTGATGTGCCTTGTCCCCCGCTTCCGCGATAGGATGGTTTGTAACTTGTCCGGGTATGCCATCGACTGATCCTTCAAGTTGCCTCAAACTGCAAACTACGAAAAATGAAGTCAGATCGCCGGATCTCCACCTGATACCCCACTCACGTGTCCAGCCCGCCTCTCGCGATGCCGTCCTTTCCGAAGTCGCGACATTTCATTTCATATCTGGACTGCTCAAACAAGTGTGTTCGTGCGTTGCTGAGCGCAGGAGAGCAATTCCTACAATAAGCACAATGCAAGTACGAAAGCAAAACAATCGATAACATCCGCCATCCACCATCCAATACCGATTGCCTCAACCGAGCGAAAAGGTCCGATGCTAACGCAGTGAACGCACAGCACACGCTCTATAACCGTTTTAGTATCTCGCTCGCCGACAAGTCTTGGCTCTTTCTAGGAGCACTGCCCGAAGACGCATCATAGTATACTTGTCCGTTCCTTGTGCTCATGCTTGCTTCCGTCAACGACGGGGACGCCGGCGCGGGAATAGACACCGTGTCAGCCTTTTTCCGTCTCCCAAATGGAACGACCCAGTTGCTCGCAAACGTCGCTAGCGTACTCGACGCTGTTGGCTGTGGAGGTTGTGTATGTGTCTGAGCGTGCGTCTGTGTGTGTGGCAGTGCACCCGGCAGACCGCTGTAACCGGCGCCAGACCCAGAACCTAAAGGCGACGCCCGCGCAACATGGTACGACGCCGTCCGCCGTCGGTGCATCAACAACTGCGACATCCCGTCCGAGAGTGACTCTGATGGCGATGGTGGACCCGCAAGCATCGCAGGTTCGGACGACAACGGGACTGCGGAAAATGTGGGTTCCGTCAACGCAGTCGTCGCCACGGCTTTCACTGCGACCGGCGAACTCGTGACCGTCGCCAGCGTGGGCGGTCGTGCCGAAGATATCCTCGATGTCGTCGAGAGCCGGGAGGCCCGCGAGCCTGGGCGTAACGGCGATGATGTACGTGGTTGTGATGGCGAAGAGCCTGCATGTGGATGAACCAAAGGTGGCGAGACCGGTACCCCTTTGGGCGATAGCGATGGAGATGATGGTGGTGGCAGTAACTGTGGTGCGACAGAGGGGTCGGGGTTTGAGCTAGGAGGGGACGTAGGTACCTCAGCTTTGGACGGCGGGACGACTGCTGATGTCAGCTCTTCAGACGGCTCCGAAGACGCTTGGGCGAGCAACCGTGAGAGCGACGAGGGTCCGGCAGAAGGCGTTGAGTTTGCTCGTGGGCGGGTAGGAAACAAATGCGAGGTAGGCGGTTGCGTGGCGCTGAACGAGTCTTCGACCTGGGCTTGAGGTGGCCCTGCAGGAATCGGTGGTCGCTCTGGCGTGGCCAAAGTTGACTTGCGCTCGCTTTCCGGATCGGACACGGCCGAGACCTTGCGCAAATTGGGTCTTCGCTTGTTGATTTGGCTGGATTGCGTCCAGTCTTCCACCTCCAACATGTAGTACTTGATGCCATCGCCCAAGCCATACGGGTTACTACTCGGATCCTTTGAAAATGAAATGAGACATGTGAGGAAGAATGTAAATTAATCTTTACCTTTTGGTCGACCACGCGCTCAGTGATGGACGTAATTCGAGCGACTATCCATTCACGTGTCTTCAACTGTTCCGCTAAATGCCCCGTTGCCAACAGGAAATAATGAGGAAATGACACTGCATATAAAGGCGGTTACCATGATTACCACAGATGAGATGTATTTTGAGAGAAAGACACGCACCATTAAACGCCGCCCAAGGCTTCGACACCGAATTTCGGGTAGGCAGGAACAACGCGAGATCCCCCTTCGCAAAATTTCGGAACGATATCTTGCCCTTGGCGCGCTCTCTGTATTCCTTGCATTGCTTCTGCCATTTCCGAATGACCGTCCCCGTTTTGGCGACGGCGTCCAAAAAGTGATCATGGTCAATCGCCCGCAGGAGCTCCAACGCTCCAACAGTGTCCGAGGGATCGATCGGTGATGGTTCTTCCACAATCACATCATGACGCAACAGTGGGGGCGGGGAAAACGCGGATTCCACCAACTGGGGATGACCACTGTGGTTTTGACCTTGTTTTGCGTTCGGATGAGTCGTATATGCGCGCACCATCGACAGCGCCTTGGAGTGAGTATTCCGAAACGCGATCGCCACGTCGAGCATCTGCGCCAACAATCGCCCGCTATTCTCCAGGTTCTGCTCGAGGTCGGATTGTGAGACACGCCCGGCGTTCGCGTCGTCTAGCAGCAAGCGCTCGACGTGTCTTACTTCGCGCAGCTCGTGCTCGACACGTTGCAGCTCCTCCCGCAAACCCACCGCGTCCGCATTGGTCAGATCCGCATTGCCTTGGGCCTCTTTGAGTTGTCGATTCGCGTCCTCGAGTTGTTCTCTCAGCTCCGAAAACTGATGCTCCAATACAGCGCGGTCCCCGTCCGCCTCGGCTATATGATCCCGGAGCATCCGATCGTGCTCTGTCGCCTGCACCCTCAGCAGTCGATCCTTTTCCATATTCGACTCTTTCAACATCCGATGCACCTCGTCGTTTTCCGCTCTCGCCGTACGTATTTGACTCTCCAGGTCTTCCCCACGAGAACGTGCCTCTTCCAGGTTCCGCAGCGTCACCGTTTCTTCTTCCAACAGCTGGTTCACCTTTGCCGCGTTCCCGGCTTCGAGTGCTTTGACCTCCTCCGCCTGTGCGCGGACCTGCGCGAGCTCCTGTCGAAGGGCATCCGCCACCCTCGCTTGCTCCGTCGCATCGCCCAGCGCCTTGGCACGCTCTCGACGCTGTCCCTCCACGTCTTGCGCCAGTTCCGAGTTTCGCCGCTCCAGAATCCGCCGCACGGACACTTCGCCCTCGATTTGCGCCTTCGCTTGGTGCAGCTCGCGTTCTAGCGCATCCGCTCTTTCGCGCTCCGATTGAGCAGTGAGCTCGGCGTTTTGGACGTCCTGCTTCAGTCGGTGTATCTCTGCTTGGAGTGCGGTTCGTTCCTGCTGCATGGTGTGTTCCAGATGAGTTTTCGCTTCCTCGACATTGTGGAGTCGTTCCGAGAGCTCTTGAAAAGCCATCTCGTCCGCTTCTGTAACTGCAATGGCGTGAGCAACGCTGTCAAAGCCCCAAACGGGAACAGAAAACTTACGCTTCCTTCGAGATGCTGATAATCGAGAGGCAGAAAGGACTGAAAACGTCCACTTGAGAAGACCATCAGAAAGGGAACAACGAGTGACCTACGCGAACGTTCCGCTATACGGTCGAAGCCTGCTTCGAGGTTGTCCATTTTTTGTACGAGCTTTTCAAGTGCAAAACGTGTCTCTTGCACAGAGTTGAGAATTGCTGGGTCTGAACTTGATCGGGCGTATTCCTCGAGGTCATGCATCACTTGCAAAAAAGCTGTCCCAGTGTGGTTATGACTATTTTCTCGCACACGCGCCGAACACGATCGGACTCACCATCCATGTCTTCTCTCTCGAGCGAATAGGCCGAATCCTTGCCTCCAGAAGGAGAGAAATCGATGGTAGGCACGGGATCATCCATGCCCCGAGTATCGAACGGTAGTTGCCCATGTACTTCGCCGCGGTATACCTGACGACGTTTTCTCTCGTTTGCACTGCAACAATCTGTCAGCTCACGCTACAACAAATAGGATGAGCTCACTCACGAGAGTTTTGCCATGACCTCCAAAATGGATTGTGCTCGATGATAAAAGAATCGTGCTGTTCGGCAATGAGTGACGGGCTGACAGATCATGCTCCAAACACTCACCAAACTCCTTTCGGCGTACAATCTCGATCACCGTAGCACCATATGAGTACAACATGCTATGGAGGCGTTGGATATGTGAGAAATTCGTCTTCGATCGAAATTTGGTTTGCAATTGGGACAACGTGGTGGGCAACTGAACGAGATCAACGTTTAGATTACTGATACGACGCAACGCCCCGACGCATTGTTCGGTATAGTCGTTCTGGATGGAGTTGTTAGCCCGTGTCACTAATTCTCGTCGAAAACGCACTTTGGCACGTGTCATCACCTCCACTTCATGCCTAAGAACGCCATCGAGCTGCTTGAGCTCTGCCAAGGGGGGTGAGGACGCACTCTATTGAGCATCTTACCACGTTACCTTGCATGAGCGCCTCGTGGTTCGTTGCAGGACTCTCCAGCGCAGCAGCAATTTCAGACGCCTTATCCAGAGCATCATGAAACCTCCTCCCTGAAGCCTCCGCATCTTCAATGATTCTGGCACAATGTCAGTGACACTTGATCGTGACCCCGAACCGAACCTTACTTTACGTTGGCCACCGTCGACCGAACCACCTCTGCACCCGCCGTCAACCTCCCCACCGCCTTTTCAGACTCGGAAAATTGAGTTCGTAGATCATCTGCCGGGATGACGTTTCGCCTATTTTCCATCGCTCACCGGGCTGTCCACTCACTATATATTCGTGCACACCCGTCCGCCACGAGCTTCATTCGATCCCTGGCCACGTACGTTCCCAACATCCGAGGTCTCTCACCTCCCTCGATCGCCTTACGCATCGTTGGGGACAGGAACTCGACATGCACCTCCACGCGGTTGATGATTTCCAGGTCGGCGTCGACGAATGTGAGCAAAGAAGTTTGGCGAGTAAGGTCCCGTGAGGCCGTGACGGCGATTCCGTCAAACACATCCGTAATGTCGAGTGCGTTGAGATCTAGGCTGCTACATGCGATACGAACGGCTTCGTGTTGACGGTGAAGCGTTGCGAGGGTATGGGTGACGTAGTCGAGGTAGACGTGCGCGCTGCGGAGGTATTGGGCTGCAAGGTGGGATGGTTTGTACGGCGGTGTCGCGGAGAGGACTTCTGCTCGTGGTGATGAGGCAGGTCAATGATATGCGGGAGACGTGAGACAAGTGAGAGTGGATGAGAACATACCCTCTATGGGAAGTTGCAATGGTGGTTCGACGCGGAGCTCCCTAAGCACCTCCGGGAATTCGATATCGAGATAGTGTTTGTTGAACACATAGATAGTCTGTCCACCTTGCATGAGTACGGGTGCATTGGGATGCTTTGAAGCCACACGCACCTGGTCTTGAGCACCGACGAGTTCACGCACGTTGTCCGTTCGTAGGCGTGTCCCGTCCGAGAGGTATGCCAGTATTGCATCTTGATCTACGCCAATCTCTTGATGAAGGAAATGCTCGAGACTGCCTCTCCTGTGACTGACGAGTCAAACGGGTTGCTCATACCCAATGTCTAGTCTCACCTCTCGATGTCCCGCAAGGTAGCACTGACCTAGTTGTACGGAATTGTTCAACAAGCACTGTGCTCGGTGAGGAGAAAAACTCACTTGAAAAGACTCGCCGTCTTCAGCACGACATATCTGGATCATGATAGGATAAGAACAGGAGGTGAGCGTAAGACGAGTTGCGAACGGTAGCCCGAGAAACACGACGTAAGGATCCAGAAATGGGTATATAGCCCCTAACTCACGAAACTACCAGAAGGATTTAGTAGACGAAGCCGGGTGCACAAATGATGTATTTATATTCAATAAATGGAGCACTGGCAAAGCGCACGGTGCACGATTATTCGACGCGTCACACAAGAGTCATTCTTTCGTAAGTTTTCACATCCTCTATGACCTTGTCATATCCTCAACATATCCTCGACGCTTTTTTTCGACTCTGAAATCCAAAAGGATCATCAGCTCGACTGTTTCTCGAGCAATCCGTCCTCGCGCACGTCGTGCGCCGCCGCCTTGTGCGTAATCTGATCGATCGCATCCTCGCCATCGAATAAGGCCGCCGTCTCCTCCAACGTCCGGTCCTTTGTCTCCACGACAAAGAACCACAAAAAGACGACCTCGAAAGCGATCCAGCACACGTACACGAGCTACGACCATTCGAAAGGTTCAAGCGAACGAACCAATGAGTCAACGGGTCACACCATCAGATCGACCGGAGGGACATACATAGTATTTCCATCCCAGAGCATCCAATGCAATCGGATTCACGTATTGGTTGAAGATGAGCGCAAGCGAGACGACAAAGTTCATGACGCAGAGTCCTTTGGCGCGGAGGTTAAATGGCAGGATCTCGACCGTATATGCGATGACGAGCGGCGTAAACGCGAGCGCGTACGCCGATGAATACAAAAAGATAAACGCGACAACGGCGTGGCCCGCTGCGACAGTCCCATGCTGTGAATACTCTGCAAAACAGATCGCTTGCGCCATGTAGAACAACATCATCAGAGCGGCAGAGGTGAGGGAGAGGAATCGACGCCCGAGACGGTTCACTGCATATGCAGCGTACAGACCACAGATGAAACTCCAGATCTGGAGGATGCCGTTGATGAGGAGTTGGGTGCTGGCATTGGTAATGCCGATCTCGTTCAAGACTCTGGAGAGGTAGTACGAGATGAGACCGTTCCCGGACCACTGGGAGAAAAAGGCGATGGCGATTATGATGCGCATGCGTTTCCGGTTGCCCGGGGTCGCAATGAGCGATTTCCAGCCAATGTTGGCTGCCACGGTCCGATCGAACTCGAGGGCGGCCTTGATCTCGTTGAATTCGAATTGCACGACGGGATCTTGTCTGCGAGCGATCTCAGTGTGTGTCAATAACAAAGTTCGTGAGTGAGCACGTACTCATTGCCATCAGCGTGGTAATAGGCAAGCGTCTTCAGGGCCTCGGCTTCGCGTCCCTTGCTCACTAGCCAACGGGGCGACTCGGGTGCAAATAGAATCAACAGTACCTGGATAACAGAGGGGACACCCTGCAGCAGTGACGGCAAACGCCAAGCCCACGAGTTATTAATCTTGAACGAACCGAACGTCGTCCACGCGGCACTAAGAAGGATCGCCGTGAGTGGAGACCCACATCATCCTGAACAAAAGGATACGTGCATGATGGATCCAGAATACCAAAGGCAGTTGAACAATGATGTTAAAGGGCCACGATAAGTCGGATATGAAAGTTCGGTGACCAACATGGGAGCGGCGTTGGCTATACATAGAATAGATATTTTCTCAGTATTGTTCGACGAATAGCAAATTCGTTACGGAACTTGCCTGCAAATGTATTTCCAAAGCCGATCAAGAACCGAGCGCCAATGAACATCTCGACGGATTGGGAAGCGGTTTGGATGGCGGTCGCAATACACATTATGGCCGCACCAAACCAGACTGCTTGGCGACGGCCGAGGCCGTCTGACAAGTATGGGGCAAATGGATAGCCTGCCAGCGCACCAATGTTCTACACACTGACAGTCAATGACGACAGACCATGCCACGAAGGTGCCCACCTGAATGGCATTGAGTAGGCCCAGATTCCCGTTAGATGGGTAGTTGAAGGCAGACTCCCACTGAGGGAGACTCTGCAAACCATTCATCATACTGCCATCGTAGCCCGTGGTCGACGAGGTAATGAGACTGCCAGCGATGTCAGTGTCAGAAACATCAAAAAATGAGTGGGATTTTTTCCGGGCGTACAGAAGAACAATCCACGCATTGAGCGTAATGAGCCTGCAGGGATGTGAATGAATACGACAAATCAGGCCACAACGATTTGGTGCTCACCGTCTGTTATTGTACCACTTTCTTGTCGGATCAATTAGATGTGCCAACGAGGTTTCTTGAAACGCAGCAGGAGGTGTACCACTAGCACCACCCATTATGCCTTGTCCGAAAACCGGAAGACGAGAAAGAGCGAAAAAGACGGATTCCGGTGGGAGCCTTACGGCGTAGCAGCATTGTAATAGAGCCCTGCAAGTGTCCAGATTGCTTCTGAATACGTACTCTGATTCAAAGTCAGTCGAAGCGAGATTAACTTCTTCGAAGGTGGCCTGCAGAACTGTATGGTGGGGTGCTGTCAATCCCAAGATAATCTATACTTCGACAAATCTCCTGAAACGAACATGCTCAGCGCTTCATTCCCAACTTCGAGTCAGCCCGGATCTGTGACTCGGGGCCAGCACTGTTAGTACGGCGAGGTGGCATTTATTTGAGGTGAAGAAAACTGACCATCATCAATACATGCACTGGCTCAACACCTTTGGCCACTGGGTGCCCGGAGTGGCCCAGAGTCAACGCTTCGAATGGCTCGTTCAAACACTTCTGCTACGTTGTTTAGGTGAGTTGACGATTTCGTCCTCTTTCGGTCTGTTGTTACGCAGATCGAGAAAACGGCATGTCGATGTATATACCCTTTTTTTCCCTCTGAGCATATCTTTCCAGTGCAAGAAGGAGGCGATCACGGACTCTTCGAAATTTTGGAACTTTACTCGGGAATTGTTCGTGCAAAAGTCATCGCTATCAATGTTCCTCCGGTGCGCGCCGCCGTGCGCGTTCCATCAGTTCTGTCCGTATGTCTATGCTCATCCCTGAGTCGCTGTAATAAGGCCAAGTTTGACAAGAACGAGTTGTACCGTCGACCCGAGTTCGAGGGGCGCATACCGGACGCTCCAGTGCTTGCGCCCCAGAGCCAACCCCACCGCCAGGCACGAGGAACCTCGCATCAAAAGAGAGCACGAAGGCAACCAGCCCTGACACTTATCACCTATGTATGTACCACAACAACTCCGTCAAGAGACGGCCGCCGCTGCTCGTGGCCGATCGAGCTAAGTTCATGCAGTCTTCCATTTTCAACCCGATCGCCATACGTTTCGGTGTCCTCTCTTGTTCGGCTGCGCTCACTGTTGTCAGCACCTTGTTAGCTGGGCAGTTGCAGCGCAGGGTCCCTTCTGAGGATGTCGCTGGTCTCACTGAAGACATTGTGGATATATGCTTCGTCAATGTAAGTTCCTTTTCTGGTATTGAGATATGAGATATTGATATTCTACTCAGTGTGACATTAGGTTGATCTAGCGATCTGATTCGAACCAACCCGCAACCGAATCAACTGGAGGCCCGGCCTAAGCACATTTTCTGACACGTTACACAATGACTGTTGTTCGCTTCCCCCTTTTTGCATGATGACTTCTCTTTCAGTAACTGCCACTGCAGTGTCTTTTCGTGATGCGGCGGTGTACTTCATATCACTGACCGTGTTTGTAAGTGAAACAGAACAAACAAAACAAAGCTCGAGTATGTAACTTCTGCAACTTCTGATGCTGCCGTGCGGCGAGTCGATGGGTTGACATATTCAGTCAAATTCACTCCGAGTTGTTACGCCTGCCGTCGTTCGAAATGGAGGATCCAATGTGATAACGGTTCAAATCCACCTGCCGCCGCATCTCCGAACGATATGTGGAAAGGAATGAAGCACAAAGTAGTGCATTTCACTTAGCCCTGGACCGCCTCACTTCGAAGCGATGGGTCGCTGGCCCGGGCCAGTGAGCAACCTTCAGGAAGGTATTCCATTACTCACTGCAAATATCCATTGCCGAATAATTTAGTGAAGATTCTGACGGAGAACTTGGCACTGTCGGTATGTAACCAGGTTGATGGCCAACAAAGAAGACTCAAATATCATCAAGAACTCTGTTCCGGGCGGGTCCTCTGACCCGAATAACATGCTTTCTTCTTCAGTCGATATTGCGAGATGACCACATTGCCGAAAGGTACAAGTACGTCCTGTTAACTGCTTCAGTCGACCAAGCACTCGAGCTCATCTCCAGTTTTCTCATTCCCAGCTCGATTACAATGCGCTTATCCTTCTTCGCTGTCCTCTCTGGCCTCGCTGCACTCGCCAGTGTCAACACCTTTCCGGCTGAGAACTTGCAGCTTGCTATCCCTTCCGAGGATGATTCTAAACCCACCAAATGCGACCTGGAACTTTGCCCCCCAGGCTGTTTTGTAAGTCTGATTGTTCATGCCAACAAATAATGCATGTTCAATATTATGATAGTATTCTTGGCCGGATTGCGAGGGGTACTGCTAGTGACAACCCAGCGCCGCTCCAGTGGAGGCCAGCCATGAGCGAGAGAAAGAACGGTCTGCTGGACAATAGTATCAGTTACTTTTTGATGGTTTTCTTGATTGGGTCCTCAGACATTAATTTTGTGTGGTGGAAACGAATTAGTATATACAGGGGTCCTTGCAACTTCTGCTCGATGGTTCGGGGGCCAAGCCCTGACACGGAGACATAGTACTTACTAACTTGGGCACTTTGCAAGGAGAATGCCAGGGGTTTGCAACTCGGAAAGGGCCGTCAGCAACTTGAAGTAGCCTGAGGTGTGCCTGGACGGAGGACTACTACACGACCTCAAATCAATCATCGCACTGTCGCAGCCAAGAAACTGAACACGTCGTTACAGCGGTCGTCTACTTCGAAAGCAGTGCAACTACTCTCATAAACAATCACCATGGGAGCAGGACCACTGGCATGTCGTACGCGCGGCGCTGACCCCCCATAGTTCAACCAAACGGCGTGCATCTACACGCTTGTCCTACAATCCTCTGCCAGTGTAGTACCAGAGCGCGGCCCCAAGACCCCCAAATCGCCGGTGAACAAGCCCATGATCAGCTCTTGGGAAGTAGAAGGCACCAACGACGCGGTGTTTGCCCAAGTTATAACGTTGCGCCAGGACGTTCGGGATGGATGACCAGTGGCGCTCAAATTTGCATGTGCGTTTCTCTCTCTTGTTCTCTTTGGTTTTCGGTGTGCTGACCTGCGCGTCGGCTCAGACTAGATGTTTGTTGAGTCGAATCACAGTGGCCCAGGGGACGATGATGTCCAGACGCGGATCGGTGCGATCGATCATCGATGTCCTTGGCGTTTCAGTGGAGTTCGTGACTTGCTTCGTTTCACCCGACTGACCCACCCAGCCGCGCGGAGCGACAAAGAACTTGAGCGAACTCCGACAAGAAGACAATAGTCCTGTGAGACACGCATATCCGAACTAAAATACCTTTTTCATGGGGCCGAGCTCGGGCTTGAGCCATTCAAAGGCCAAGGACGCGTTGGACACGCATCGACCTGGGGATCGGGATCTGGATCGGGCACGATTGAGGTCCCAGCCAACCGCGGTCTACCGAAACTCAACGGTCTATGGGCGACGCCGATCCAAACGCCCGCACGGGCCCAACGCCCATCACCTCTACGAGCACCTCTACCGCAGACCGTCGTAGCATCGCCACTTGCTGATGCGGCCAGTGCCCCGGAACGTAGCGTGTCTGTTGCCAAGCGATGCCAATGTCCACCCGCGCGGATTCCGCAAACGCAGCGGCCCAGGATATACACCACATTGATCAGGCCAATGGCCAGGGCAATAACGAGGTCGATCACGCGTTTCTCGCCACGGTCGATTAGGTGAAGGTGATCTCGGACAACTGATGAAGGCATGGGCGATCTCCGCCGATGCTGAACCCGACGCGAGCGCAAGCGGAGGGCAGCCACGGGCCCGAAGTGGACCACCAAACACCACATCGGTGTCCACGCGCGCTGAGGCTCCAGCGCAGGACACCAATTTCAAACGCCCCTGCATCGCTATGACCCCGATTTGGGGGGTTCCATTTCCCGTCCGGAATCATTCTTTTTCTTTTTTACCTCAAGCATGGCCACACATCGCTGACCGGTCGCCGCTTATAGGCGCGATTTCCATCCCCTCCTTATTTCACCACAGTCACGGCCGCAGAGGAAGTCGTCGACGCGGGCAGGTCGAACGCGAGATTCAGGCGGCCGCATGGATCTGTACCCACTGTACGTGATCCTTGCGCCGTCGTCTATCCGCCTTCATGCGTCCGAGAGCCATGCACCGCCAAACGGTAGTCCGAGAAACACGAATACAAGAAATAGGTATACACGCGTCTCTAACTTACAAAACAACGAAGTCCGACGGACGAAACCGTGGTACTAGCACAAACACGTGATAGATAATATATAGTTAATCAACGCGTCGCAAGTCCGCGGGGTGACATGACTCCCCCTCGCTCACCGGTCCAACCGACTCTTGCTCATCGTCATCATCACCCCCCTCGAACGAAACACACCAGAAAACGTTCCCCATCGGGTCTCCGTCGTGCTCTCCCGAACACGGTTGCTTGCGTTCACAGCAGATAAACTTGACCGGGTGTTTGTCCCAATACCGAATCAGATCGAAAGAGATACCACCTGGAAGACGTAGCGACAAGGTCGGGCTGAACTCGAGGTAGCCATAACAAAAGTCCGTCGTCACGAGATCCTGCATGCAATCAGCTGATTGTTCATCCATACATCCACCACCGTACAGACCTGTGGTCCTAGCACGACGTCTTGGCGATGTTGGGCACTGCTGAAGAATGACCTGCGTTCACCCGCCGTCCGAAAGTCCATGTCGCGCTTGGTCCCTTTCCATAGCATGTGTGCTTTCCCAAGGGACCTTTTCAGTGTGTTGTTGACATTGTCTCGTAAAAACGACATTGCGGAGCCATGCGACGTATCGGAACTCGAGGACCACGCAGTGGAGATGGAGGTACGAGAGAACGAAGGGGGTGTGGTGTCGCAGGATAGAGGCTGGCGGATAGAACACGTCGAGGTGGTCCAAAGCTGGGATGTATCATCGGATATAGAATCACGTGGGGGGAAAGGGGGGATGTCGGAGGGGAGTAGCCCGTCTAGTTTGTAAATCCGTTCGTGCGCAAAGTGAGGCATCGTCGCAATCAAGGGTGAAAGTGCCCATGGTTTGGAAGACAAGAGGTCGTGCTCCAACGTAGGATCAATAAAACTGTTTTTATGGACATCAATTTGGTATCACACCACAGGACGGACACACTCACTGCATGAATTTAAGAGCTGCGCCTGAACCCCAAGGCAACTTCAACCTTTTCTCAAAGATATTACCAAACAGAATATCATCTGCGGAATGTGGTTGCACGAACCGGCCTATACAAACACATCAAAAGGCGAAGCGAGATGGGTCACAAGGGATGCCAGTGGACACTGGTTCCAGCACATACCTTGAACCTGAATGCTCCAAGTGATCCCTTTCCTATCCTCCCTATCGAAATATTCACTCGTCAACCGTCTCCCCTTTGGATCGACGAAATTTTTGACATAAATCGCAATATTCCCCTCGAAGCGCTCCGAGACAATCGGAAATACCTGTCCCGTATTGACGGTGTCCGTGATGGGCACTAGATCCTCGGCAGTCGGACCAGCAAGGACTCGCAGTCGAGGCATGGCACGGCACGAGTGGTTGTTGCAATGCAAGACAAAACAAAGAAACCGTCGACGTTCCTGGGTGTTGTGTGAGTGTAGTGGACCGGATCGATAACCGTGGTCGCCGTTTCAGAGATAAGCAGGATTGGGGTGATCGACGGGACCCGCTCGTCGACGCAAAGGGGTTAGAACTGACCACCCTTCGGCTCACTTAGCTCCAATGGTTACGTAGTAATTTCGTGCCCCTTTTGGCAACGACAGCCGAAATAGCGGCGACGCTGGACATCGTGCTCGACATGGACCTTGCATTGCCAACAAGATGGTGGAGTGATGAAGAGTCTACGGAGGTGTTGGCCACTAACGCTTGCATTCAAATATAACCCTGGCCGACTAACACGTTTCGTCTAGTCCAATCATCACGCCGGCGGGACTCCGCCTCAGCCGTCCCCGCTCCGCAACACCCCACATCCTGGGTATCAAGGAAATCTTGCAATTGTGAACCCGAGTAGACCTACAAACAATAATAGCAATAAAAAAGCCAACTATACATTCGCGCACGGGCAGTGAACACAAGCCCAAGGAAAGAGTACCAGGCCTTGAAGTCGAACAGGATAGATTGCCGGAAAAGAACCTAAACCCAAACCAGCACCAACTTGCTTTCCTGGTACTTGGAAACAAAATCCACGCATCCACTGACATCCCATCCTGCCCCTGAACGCACCGAGGACCAGAGCTGCGGCGAAGCATCTCCATCAACTCCCACACAGCAGCCCTGTAAACAACACACCCAACACCACTAGCAAACTTGTCCTCGGTACACCCGCATTCACCCACGCCGAGCTCGAAGTCGACACTTGTGCCACTTTAGCGTACGACGTTCCACACATGTTGTTCAGCGTGTCCGCGGCAGCATTGTACGTATCCGCAAGACCCCCCAGGCTCGACCCGTTGGTACTATTGAGCGCTGAGGCATACAATGCCACTAGTCCCGATGTACACTCGTTGCACGCACTCGTCGTAAGCTTCGGTCCGAGCGGTAGGCCCAGGGGCAACTGGTAGAACCAATAACTTGACGGGTCGGAATTCGCGACAGCTTCGACATAGCAGTATGAATTCGTCGCTGGATCCACTTGACAGACGGCATCCCGCATCAGGTCATATGCGTGCAGGGCTGCAGATCAGCAAATATAGTTGGTCAGGTATCAAATGGCGTCTTTGATCGATATGATAGTCACCATTGAGGGTCGTGACGGCCGTCGCCACCTGATTCGCAAGGTCCGTTTGGCACGACGACTGGAGCGACGAGGCGAACCAGGACATGTTTGCGTCACACTGCACTTGCGAGGTACCCGTGTTGCAAATACCCCATACATCCGTGTTCATCAAGTTGATGTCATCTTGAGCCTGTTTGATAAAACCAACAAGGATCATTCACGTTTCCCAATAGACGAAATAAAATCCAGAAATCACCATTTCAAACGTATGGGAGGTGGTGATCAACAAGGAAAACGGCCGACAGGAGCGGAACGCATCCACTTGTGTCATGTTCAAGAAAAAGTCGTAGCAAGAAGTGGTGGAGAAGTTGGTGGAAAGTGTCGTATCAAAGGGTTGAGGAAATGGTGTGGGTAGCACTGGGTTTACCGGAACCGTTGGGGCGGGTGTCGTCGTTGCGTCGCGTGCTACAAGACGATTCGAAGTGGTTCTCGTGACCAAACGGTTACTCGCAGCCTTGTGTGGCTCGTGAAGTGACCAGTCCACTACTTTCGTCCATGTAGTCCACTCATGAGCACCGTCCGTTGAAAGCAAGTCAAAGACGGCAGGGTGGACCCGAAAACGGGTGTATGCAGCGAGCAGTACGAGAGTGAGAGGAACGAGGATGATGGTGCATCGAATCGAGCGATGAATTCTTCGTTTTGACAGTGAAATGCAGGTAACTTCCACAGGATGTTGTCTTGTGTGGATATCGTCCGAAGCATGGGTATCCGTTTCGCTGGGTGATTCAGATGCTTGCCGTATAGGAGGAAGTGGCGATGGAGGAGGGGTAAACATGTCCGTGAAGCAATGAGACCTCGAAAAGAACGTGTCGAAAAATGAGTGCGAGAATAAAAAATGAGTGTATCGTAGGTACGAAGTCCTTGTCTAGAGCTCGACGGGGTACAATTTTGGGGGGACTGCCACTGAACAATGACAGGCAAACGTTGGATCCCAAAGCTATTCAGACGTGTATCAGCAGAAACAGATGGGTATGAAGTGTGCAAAGTCCTCACCTGGCCTTTTAGTAACAGGAACACAGGGCAGGCGTCAAAGGGCGCTCTTCCAACGGGCTACCTAACCTTCCCATAGGCGTGGTATTATATGAACAAGGCGACCCTATCTGTGATGTTTTCGGTACCTTATCTCCGCGAAATTGGACCGAGTGAACCCGACAGTCACAGCCGATCGGCAACGTACACATGTTTGTTTGTGACGTTGGACATACGTTTAAGCTTGACGGGGACTCTGTTCAGGACACAAAAAAACAACCGACCTTATTGCTGACAGAGGAATACCATGCATTGACGGTTTCAATTTAGGCAGGTCGGCCGGATATGGTCCTTTAGTATTGGATTGGGTCAAGGCCGAGACTTTACGTGATGGTGGCAGAGTCGTGTCATGCAAAGGGCACAGCCGGAAGCAACTCATTTGACAGCCTGCGGGCCTTGACCGGCTATACATAAATCAGATTATCCAAAACCACGATTTGGGTTTTGTTATGGAGGCGCTCTGACAGATTTGAACATGCGGAGCCGAGTCTTTCCTCCTCTCTTCCAATTCAAAGGATTCACATCGTCGGATCGCCAAGCAGGCAAACTGCCACAACACTCATTCAATGCTTCCGGCTTCCGCCGAATGGCATATTAGGCTTCTTCCTATGCTTCTTCGGACGCCGTTATGTCGCCAGAAGGAATGCTAGCTCACGTAGGTCGAGAAGTATAAGCCTTTCATTCAAGTCGCCGATCAGCAAGAATAGGTTCAGACACTGTGGTTCGGTTCAGACTCTTGGGACGTCAGACGATTTTCTGCAGCGTGGCTATTCCAGGTCTGCACAGGTTTGCACTGACGATGGATTGAGCCTGGACATAAATTCTGGGATTCCGATATGTGCTTACTTACATAAACAAAAGCACTTCTTTCTGCACCGTTGTCATGTCGATGAGGTTTCATATTTGCAGGGTGCAATCTGGGCCGTATACTTGGGGCTCTGCTACTTAGCTGTCTGGTTACTAGAACATTCTGGACCACTCATTTACAAAACCAACTATGCTTCTCGTCAATAGGACTTAAGGTGCAACAGACTTTAACGCAACAGATTGAAAAATAGCAGGCAGATCCCGCAGTGGTGCGCACCTTTGCTACAAGCAGCCCTGTGCAGGGAGGTAGGAGAGGTCGGAAATCACAGAACGCATCTGTATGTTTTCTAATCTAATCCCTCGTCATCCTAGGATTTAGAAAACAGATCCGCCACCTGCAGATACCACGGATGTGTTCATCAGCACAATGTACGGGGTACAAAGTCCGAGAAGTGTTTCGGCTCACCATCGACGATGATATCTCCAGGGCTGATACTATTCACCCGTATTCCATACCGCGCCCACTCGGCCGCGAGCGAATTCTTGAGCTGCAGTAGTGCGCCTTTAGAAACATTGTAAGCCACTTGTGGTCGTAGGAAGCTGACGCTGTGCGCAGAGATGGAAGCTGTGAAGACGATGCTGCCACCGGTCTGTTACTTCACCATTTCGCTGCGGACGACCAGAGGGACGATGGTCAGATCAAAACGATCCTCAAGGAACGGCAAATCACCCACTTGGCGACAGCTTGTGCACAAAGCCAGCTCCCTGTTGTGTTGATGTCAAGCGTCCACTTCCACTCGTGAAGGCCGAGCTCCAGTGCGTGCGTACACGCCACCACGCTCGCGAAGCACAGCAATACATCGACACTGCCCAGCTCGAATACGGTCTGCGTGATGGCATCTCGAACGCGCTATTCATTGGTCACGTCGACTGCCTTGGTGACAACCTTGGCGCAGGGAAAGCTGGAAATAAGTTCCTGCACCGCGGGATCGCTGATCTCGGGGTGGATGTCCCAGAGTGAAACGCCGAATGCGCCATGTTCGAGGAGCGCGCGCGCGGCGACCAACCATTCTCGCATCCACCTGTCACTACCTAGAAGGAACGGTGTGTCGTGCGTGTGACGCGGACAGTTGATATTATTTTTTATCTTTTTATCCCTTGACGAAAAAGGGTGCGACGTAGCTACTTACCGATCGCGTTCCCTCTGATTGTGAAACGCCAGGTGGCGCGTTCGACGGGGGTGAGGTTTGGTGGGGGAGGGGTGAGGGGTCGTGTCAGAGGGTTTGATGCCTCGGAGAGCACAATCTGAGGGAGGATTCGACATGTCTTTTCGTCTCTTGATGTGAGTGCTGGCGCCATTGGTGCGGTGATGTCGAGGCAGTAGCAACGACACTTGAACGATGCAAGCCCGGGACGGATCATGATGGCATCGGACGGCCCCCTGTTGATTATCACCTGGATGCACACGGATGAGTGAAGAATCCGTCGGGGATACTCGGGAGCCGGCGCAGGACATGCAACTCCTTGAACACTAATTAGATGGCCTTACAGTACTTACCTGGCACTTTCCGACAGGGAAATCTGATCCAAGCTGCGTTTGTAGTTGGGACGTAAGGCATGATGATGTTCGAAATTGCAACCAGGACGGAACGAATGACATCATTCTCACAGTGCAATCACTGGCAGTCGCGGATCGTAGAGTGACACTTCGACTCGCTGGGTAACGGATCTCATGATACTGTGCTGCTCAGTTATTCGAAGTTATTTAATGATGGCCGTCGGATGTCTCGCCCTTACGGGAAATAATTAGGAGTTTTCCGGACAGGGATGATAGGCGCATGTCCGAAAGGTGGTGGACCAGATGCGTCATCGCAACAGTCACCATAGAAATATGGTATGGGTCCTGCAGGGATCGACCAGAGTGGTACTTGGGGCGCAGAGTTTGAACTTACTACTTAGACCTGGTGACACGCCCGCGTTCACTGATGTTCGCGACCCTGAAGTCGTGCTTTGCCACGATGCAGTCTCGTGGTGTTGGAGCAAACCCTGGTGATTGAATTGCCAGTGGGTAGTAACTTTTTGGATCCTGGAGAAGGCATATTTCCTTCGTCCACCGCTTTGCCTACCTTCAAGAGTCTAGACATCACGTCCTAGGTGGCTGGGCATAGACAGTAAATAAAATCCACCAGAATTCTGAATTGCGGGGGTTCCAAGCTCGTCGACTGGTAGACTGGAAATCTAGATTTTATCCATGTATGTATATGGGGATACCTTTGGGTTGTCAGTGTCCAGCGGCAGGTCGTAGCGGAGGCTGCGAGTCAAGTGACATAGGCCAGCACAGAAAGCTACCCACTTATCTCCCCTGATATTTTCCCATGTCAGGATACAACCCACGCAAGATGTACTGTTCTGCTCAGCTGAATGAATCGCATTCAATCTACGCTTTTCGCTCTGCAGGGCTGTTGCAGAGAATTTGTGAGCTGGATGGACCGTGGGAATAACAGCGAGCTTTGAATTTGATAGTCGACGGCTCTCTCTTTGAACTCTGACTTCGATCTACCTCTGCACGTTACACCCGTCCAACACACCTTTTCTGTCGCCAACACCATCTCTGAGCTCGTTGCGACCAGCCTTTGCCAACAACCGAACCAGTCATCGTATTGCCATCGCACCACTGACGCGTCTTGCGCCTACTTGACGCTATTGCTCGCCCCGTATTGACGCTACCATATCCTCTCGACAACCCCCAAACATGTCGCAAGTAGCTAGACCATCATCATCTCACACGTTTGTCGCAGTCTTTTCTGCTCTTCTTGCATTCCTCACACCATTCGTTCATTTTGCCAGCCCTTCCAACCAGAACGACTCTTCATGGAAGAATGGTCTCCGCCCACCACCAAAAGACCTACGGCCACAAACCGAAGACGTAACTGCCACCAAAGGCACCGAATTTGAAGACATGTTCCTCCGCCGCGAACTCCTCATGGGCATCTTTGAGGCAGGTTTCGAAAAACCATCCCCAATACAAGAAGAAGCCATCCCCATTGCCCTTACCAAACGTGATATTCTTGCGCGTGCAAAGAACGGTACCGGGAAAACCGCTGCTTTTGTCATACCCTCCCTTCAGCAAATTGACGTCAATAAGAACAAGATCCAAGCACTCCTACTCGTCCCTACTCGTGAACTCGCTCTCCAGACCTCCCAAGTTTGCAAAATCCTCGGAAAACATATGGGGATCCAAGTCATGGTGACTACTGGTGGAACTACCCTCAAAGACGATATCATGCGTTTGTCAGAGACGGTCCATGTGCTCGTCGGCACTCCTGGACGTATTCTCGATTTAGCTGGCAAGAATGTTGCCGATCTCAGCGAATGTCCTGTTTTTGTCATGGACGAAGCTGACAAGCTTCTCTCCCCCGAATTCACTCCTGTCATGGAGCAATTGCTCTCTTTCCTCCCTGCTGACCGCCAGGTCATGCTCTTCAGCGCAACCTTCCCGCTTATTGTAAAGGATTTCAAGGTGCGTGTCCGTTCTATTTTTTCTTCAAGCGTCGTCTGACTGGCGCGTGTAGGATAAACACATGAAGTCTCCGTACGAGATAAACCTCATGGAGGAACTCACTCTGCGTGGTGTCACGCAATATTACGCTTACGTCGAAGAGCGGCAGAAAGTGCATTGCCTAAATACGTTATTCTCCAAGGTGTGTCCACTTCATACTCTGTGTGTTCGCCCCGCTCACTGCCTTGTAGCTTCAAATTAACCAATCGATCATCTTTTGTAACTCCACTAATCGTGTCGAGCTGTTGGCCAAGAAGGTCACGGAGCTCGGCTACTCCTGTTTCTATTCGCACGCGAAAATGCTGCAGTCACATCGTAATCGCGTATTCCACGATTTCCGTAACGGCGTATGTAGGAACCTCGTTTGTTCGGACTTGCTCACGCGAGGCATTGATATCCAAGCCGTGAACGTCGTCATCAATTTTGACTTCCCCAAAAACTCCGAAACCTACCTTCACCGCATTGGACGATCGGGTCGTTTCGGACACTTGGGTCTTGCCATCAACCTTGTCACGTACGAGGACCGATTCAACCTATACCGCATCGAGCAAGAGCTTGGGACGGAGATACAACCCATTCCTCAGATCATTGATAAGGGGTTGTACGTCGCACCCACTTCTGCGGAAGAGCCGACACCTGCTCCACAAAAGCCGCTTGCTCAACCGCAACTTCAACCACAACAGCATCCGCAAACGCAAGTACGTCAGCAAGCACCTCTTCACCAAGGCCAGCCGGTTCAGAACGGGAGACAGAATAATGGACCCGTACAATCACAAGCTCCCTCGCGTGGTGGGTACGCCAATCAAGCCGCATATCGGGGAACTCCTGTCGGCCGATGAGGCCCTCGCTTGGTCATTGTAGGGTTGGTGGTGGTGGTGGTAGGGGAGAGGGGAAGGGTTGACATCCGGTTTGCAGTCCACCGGTAACTGAACCACGTCCTTTCACCATTCTCGGTCTTGTCGTCGTCAGCGTCCAAATATCGCCATCATCGTCACTTCTTCAGAGGGGGGTCCGTCCTTTGTTTTCTTTCCCGGTTTGTTTATCCATTGTCGGGGTCGCACGCTACAGCTTTTGGCCCCCTCCCATTGTGTGTATGTGTTCCCAGCCCACTCTTATATATTATAGGCTACTCTTTTTCTTCCCTTTGCGCTTCTAGTCTCGACGTGACATCACTTTTTTAACCCCCCTCCCCCCTTCCCCATCCCCCCATCGCTGTATTGTGGACCGAGGTGGAGTATTGCGTGAGAAGTTGACGGATCGTGTTTGTGGGTCGGATGGTGTGGTGGTGTGTGTATGGTTGAGTGGTGGTGGTGGTGGTGGTGGTGGTGGTGGTGGGACGAGCAAAGGATCGGGATCAACTTGGTGGTTGTGGAGACGTCTTTACCTTGGTGTTTTGTAAGACGACTTTCAACCAATCGATCGGCTGCTTGTTCCTATCTTACGCGTGAACTTGTCGGGTGGAATGATAATGTAGAGAAAACATTTGTACTGAAGTTGGTCCACGGTGCTTGGTTAAATATCTCAGTGATATCTGCGGAATTCTTGGCTACGCTCAGTTGGCTCACTAGGACAATAGCTCATCCCATGAGAACAAAGGTCTCAACACTGGCAGTTAACACGTGAGTCCCACCCGGGCCGAGAAGTGCGAACAACTTGAAGGTGACACCCATTCCCCATACTCGATAGGCTCTGCTTGATATAGTACCCCACAATTCAGCTGCCATCGTAGTTCCAATGGGCACACTCCGGGAGACAGGCAAGTTGCCACAACGTCACTTGGTCAGAATTCAAGTCTCCTTTTGTTTGTAGACAACAACTTGAAAGTCGGATATGTCGAGCGTTCCGAGTCCAGGCTTCCAGCGACGTCGAGAAGTAGGTCTGGTCTCTGACACACTTCGCCTCGGCGGGGCTCCGTGAGTGGGCTCCGTGGGGTGATCAGAAGAGTGGACGTGCCATGCTGTCCACCAACTGCTTGAAATACAGGTGCGCCACAGCTTCGCCCTTGCCATGACACCACTGGCGCTCGCTTGAGATCACACTCACCGATCTTGTTTCCGGCATGTACGGTGATTATGATTGGGCTCCACGACGCCGGCGCTGATGAATTGGTGCACGTTGCAAGGTCTCAATCATCAACGCGGATCTTCATTTCCTCGTCTGCCGTTTTGCGAGCTTTCTTCCGCTACATGTATGTAAATTAATTGTATGGTTTTCGATGTCTACTGCTCGGAACACGCTGAAGTATATGTGATCTATGAGCAAAGGTAGAGACGACTCGGATCGACGTTACCTCGAGAAGCCACCCCCACCGGTTGAATGAGCTTGAAACCAGGTATTCATCGTCACCGCACAAGTACAGGCGTTGGAGAGACATGGATGGCTTGACCCACCGGCGACTCAACGGTCATAACCGCTAGTTAATAAACAATTCCTTCGATGACGGTGTTCTTAACTGGCGATTAACGCCCTGCTGAGTTTTCGCCTCTAGCCTAAGGAGTTGTACTCAAGTGATGGGCAAGTTATCAATTCGTCTGCAACGATCCCCACTCCCTCCCCATCATGGAATCAAGTGATCCAAATATTTGTATTTCATTTCCTCCCCACAAACTGAAGACGGAATATAGGGCGCCATCAACAAGAAACCGATACTATTGTCCAGAAGACTGTTCTTCCCGTCCCTCTTCTCTGGCACGAGATTTATTGCGTGTCTGCCAGTCCATTGCAATATCTTAGGCAACCTACTGCTGCCTGCCATGATGGTGAACATGCTTTACTTGTTTGCGTAAAGAGCTACTAATTGGCAGCATCCATAACCCTCAGTGGACTTAGAAACATCCTCGGAAATGACAGCGGGCTGCAAGTTGTCAGCTGGCAAGGCATTGACAACGGCGAGCGCAGCGAGACCAGAGAGGACAGCGAAGAAAGAGAAACGCATCGTGATCGAGTTGAGAATGAGAAGACTGCAGGTGAGCTCAAGTGCTTGGTCGACTGAGTCAGTCAGCAGGTCCGAGTCGTATTTATACCTGCCCCTCTTGAGAGGATGTCCACGGACATAATGGTCGATACATGGACAGTCTCGAACCGAAAGGCTGTTTCTTCACCAGAATTGTCGCCTTGAAATCTGTGGCGCGATGGAGCAAAGCGTTCTGGAAGGTGGCATGATCTATGTTCGAAGGTGCGTGGCGGGCCCCTTTTGCATAGCCTGCGGCTTTCCGATCGATTACTACGTATGGCCCCACGTTCCGGTCCTACAGACTCCTGTGCGGTCGAAGAAGTATTTGGCCTAAGCTTCAAAGGATCGCGTCCTGGAGAGGTCACAGCGAGAGTTGTGGCCGTTCTGTGGAATGAATGAGATGGGAGGGTGAAGAGGGCCCACAGATGATGATAGAGTATGTTTACTCCCAGATTGGATGGACCAAGGTGACCAGAAGATTAATGCGGCAGTGTCACCGACGTGGTCTCAAATTGGAGGCGCCAAGAAGCAGAAGTAACAAGGCCTTTGAGGGAGCGCCCTGGACAAGAACTTCAAATCCTGCGTGTTCAACGGGGACAGTGCTTGTAGCGATACTTTGCTACGACATGGGGAAGGAAGCTGTGGAAGAAAAAGGCAAAAGCTCAGTACTTCCGAGTCGACCACTGGATGGCCAACCTGATTCATATTTTCGTTCCCAAGGTCAACATATCCGATCAAGAGAACATTTAGCACACGTTCATTCCGTTCCTAGTCCCTCGAACTGTGGCCTGAAACGTCACGGCGTCGTGTCGATGTAAGTTACCCAGCTTAACGGAGCAACCTGATACATTCAGATTGTGCCAGTTACTCCTTCCAAATACAAGACATCCTGGAAAAATGTCCAGTGGGGTCCCTCAAAGGACTTGTTACTTCAACTTGTGCTTCTTGGCGCCTGACCACGTCCGTGACACTCGGTATGAGAAGCTTGCGCATTCTTCTGGTCATCGGGTTCATCCACTGATTCGGTAGTAAACATACTCTCTATCATTATCCGTTCGGTTACTTCCATCACGGTTCATTCGGGAGAATGGTCATCTCTCGCTGTGACCTCTCCAGGACGCGGTTCTTTAACTCTTTGACCGTGCAGGACTCGAACGTGGGGATTAGGTCATAGTGTTCGATCGGAAAGCCAGATGCTAAAGGGGCCCACGATGCGTCACCTTCAAGTTCGAATGGAGTTGCCATAGATCAGGCGGCCTTCCGGGACACTCTGCGACTCCAACTTGAGTGTGCTCGCGCCGCAGATGTGATTCATACCAAGACAACAATGATTCTGCTGAAGAAACACTGTCCAACGTATCGAGCGTCATGTCCGTGGACATCCTCTCAAGGGGGGCAGGTATAAATGCGATCTGTTCAGCGTTAACTGAGCCAGTCGACCAAGTTCTCGAGCTCACCTACAGTCTTCTCATTCTCAACTCATCATGATGCGTTTCTCTTTCTTTGCCGCCCTCTCTGGTCTTGTTGCGCTCGCCGTTGTCAACGCCTTGCCAGACAACTTCAAGCCCGCTGTCCCTTCCGTGGATGATTCTAAAACCACTGACGGGTGCGAGTGCGTTCCTGTAAGTCTGATGTTTTATGCAAACAAGCAATGCATGTTCACGATCACGCTAGCTTTATCATGGTGGGCCTTGCGGCGACTGTTGAATGGCAACGCAGAAACATTCGCGGAAGCTATGCAGTAAACCTCGTGCCGGGGAGGGAGGGGGTGAGAGGACAATATGCTGCGTAATTGTCTCATTGAAAGAACATTCACCAACGGGACGTTATAGCCACTACGAAACTTGGAGATGTCATACTGCCTTTACAATTGGGCGTTGGACGGTACCATTTACAGCTTGCCCATCGGCACTTGAGTGCAACCTTATAAGCTTAAGGCTTACACTGGTATCCTCGATCTTTGAGTTATTAGTATCCCAGCAAATGTCTGCCAGAGGCAAATACGATGATACCGCTGCCTGTAGCTCGACATGAGCAGGACTTCCGAAACTAAGGATGGCAGCTCTGTCTCGTAATGAGGTACGAGCGAAGCGACAGAGCAATGTCTTTGGCCGAGCGAGGGAAAGCAGCGCAGCTCGCGCTCAAGTTCTCACCCACCCGCCGCACCCTGGTCGTCCACACTGGCGGTCGGTCTCCTCCTCTCTTTTCATTGGGTTCCATTGAACCCTGGCATGGTGTGTGAGATGTTTCCCACCTACCCTTGCAGCTCACCATTGGCCCGGGACAGTTCGTAGAGCCGGACAGCGCTTCGCGCTGCCGCCCGCCCCCGCTTCCACTTCATCACTCTCGTCTCCGTGTTCGTCACGACACACGAGCGATGTCCAAAGAGGGGAAATTACCCTAACACTTGAACCATGATGAGTTTCCGCTGTCAGAGATTTAACAAGGACCTTATTTACATAACGATCAGTACGGAGTGTCGTGTTACTCGCACATGATCTTGTGCTTGTCGTATCATCCCATCCGAAGTCGGTCCACCGCCCCTCAATCTCGCGCTGACGCGGGCGTCCTTGTATGCGACGCGAACGCGTCTAGGCTTTCTTTGACGAGGTCGACGAGGATACCTGGTCTGATCGCGGTGTAGAAACGGGTGAGCTGTGGGTAGTACCGTCGGCCACCGCTTTGGGTTAACTTGGGACCGGGGTCGGGTAAGGAGACAATCGGAAAAAGACGGGATGTATGAGGGGGACTTACGAATCAGAGAAGTGATTGCGTTGAGCAGAGGACATGATTTAGTCGGCGTCGACGTCTCTGCGTGACAGGTCAGGTCGACCAGCGTTCATCGGAGCGGCGAAAGCTCCAGAGACGTCGGGATTAGCGTATATGAGATCGCCGTTGTCGCGCAAGTCGTTCGGCCGATGCATGCGCGCCCCGTGTAGCAAGTTGGCTCGGTCTAATAGGAGTGAACATCGATGGCTTCCAAAATATTATCAGGACCGTCCGGGCCCGGGCCCGTCAAGCGTCCTTTCAGAACCGGTTGCGGTTGCTGAGTCGGGATAGTCCGGTGACCAGACTGGGTGTTTCGCCTCAGAGAAACGTCGAAGAAAGGGGTTTTCAGACAACCATCAAACAGGCTATCCACACCTATATTGCGACCGTCCAATCGAAACTGGATGATCTCCGATGTCACGGTATCTGCGCGATGCGCATCACTGCGTCGCCACGGAGATCGGTACATAACAAAAATGCACACGCTGTATGGTCCAGATACAGAAAAAGACCCGTTCGCTTTCTTATAGACAATGTTACCTTAGGCAGTACTCGCCTCGATTAGCTGTTCCAGCTTCTCTGCATCCATCTCGGGTATCCTAGGTACGATACTGCACCGGAACGGGAGTGGATGTCTACACCATACGAAGTAAGCGCGATCAGCAACAGACACATCGAACGAGTTACTTACATAAGGACGCCGCTGGAGAATCTCGGTTCTACAGGAATTTCCACCCCATTCTCGTCCCTGGCTTTCTCAATCGTGAATGCGGTCAATATCTTGACAATCACAGACCACACGGACGTGTCCGCAAAGTATCTCCCAACGCAAATGCGCCGGCCGAATCCAAATGCGATGTTTTCGATGTCATCAGGCTTGAGTGTGCCATCATCCCTGAGGAATCGCTCAGGGATAAATTCGTGGGAGTTTGGGTACTTGGCTTCATTGTGGGCCATTGACCTAGCAATATGGGCATGGGATCGTTCAGCATCGATCGAATTGCAGAGAGATGGAGAAGGCTGACCAAAGGTTGGATATGACCATGGCCCCTGCGAACACGTGTGAACACACAGGAATTTCGTGGAATGTAGCTCTCCCACCTTTCGGGATGCGAAATCCGGCATAGACGTCGTCATCCACAACAGCGTGCGGGATCGCTGATCGATGCATAAATCAGTCAAGGAATATAGGGATGGGGAAGCACTTACACAAAGGGATGACGGGGCAGCACCTGAGCGTCTCTCGAAGAATAGCATCGATATAGGGCAACGATGATCGATCTTTGCTCGTCGGCAGCCTGTTCCCATCCACCGCGGCGTCGATTTGCGCTTGGGCTTTCTTCTGCGCTGTAGGGCTCATCACCATCATGAGCAAGAACGACAAAATGACAGAGCTTGACTGTCCTCCCGTATTAAACAATCGCGATCTGTGAATAAAGTTGAAAATCGGCACTTACCGTGTCAGACGCAGCTGAGAATCCGAATGAGACAAGACGCAATCATGAATCTGCGCTATTCACCTATGAAACCAGTCGCGGCTGCCTGTGATAGGTCCTTCATCCACTCTGCGTCTGGTAAGATACCCTTCTCTCCCACGACATTGAGAGCATCAAAGACCATGCATGGAGCAGAGTTGCCTGCAGACTTACACAGCAATGAGGTTGTGTCGAAATTTCGAAATACTCCCTTACCAGTCTCTGCGATAAAGAGTACTCAAACGGCTTTTCAACGTATTCTTTGGACAAAGCCTTGGCAATCGCCATGTCCCGTTTGAACGACATGCCGGGAAACCAGGATGGAAGCTTCAAAACTAGATGCCCCCGATAGTTCAGATACATGATGCAGCCAAGATATATTTTTACTCACACGCCGGAAATGCACCGACGAGGATCGAAACGTCTGGACGCAGAGCGCGCACAGTGATCTCGAGCATCTTCGCAATAATATCAAATAGTTCATCTTTTTGGCTTTTTGGGTCATAGTCATATACGCTGTTCAGGATGACCGATGCTGTGTACCTAAAAGGGGCGGTCCCTGGCCGTCAATGTCACTCAAAGCCGTGTTCTGTGGAAGACGTACTCGAATATATGTTCGGAGAATCGGTCTGGGCTATCCAGGAACCTTCGCAATAGTTGACATACCTTGCGATGTTGCAAGGGCATGAACCTATGAACTGCCTCGCCCCGAAACGTCTGGTGAAAAAATCGCCTATGTAGACGCCATCTGTCCCCATATTCCATGAAGACAGTACTGAAGTCCCTTCCACACCTGCCATGGATGATCACATCAGTCGAGTCTGATGACATGGATGTCATTGAAAGGAGACTTGCAGGCTTTTGGTGGCGAGGAAAGGACGATCGGAATAGTTCCTGGAGCGAATCTCGAGCAACTCCTTTGCGACTACCTCCGAATTAATGATGATCACGTCCTTGCCCAGAATTCGGGTATAGATGAGGTCACCTAGAGTCGCCTACTTGAGCAAATAACACAACAATGTCCAGCGTTGCGACTACCGTATTTCTTCGCCCATTCGGCGTACGACAACCACGGGGCATCTGGGTTAACTCCGATAACGCTGCCAATGATGGGTAGCCCCCGCGGGCCAGGAGGCAACGGGTAAGAGGACTGGGGTATCGTATTCTTGACATGTCGGCGTGCGATATCAAGGACCACGACAAAGGCGAGTACGAGGCCGGAAACAGCTACAGTCCACATTACCGGGTGAAGACGCGAGAACACAGGTGGGTGGGCCCGCGGGCTTATATAGAAGGTTCCTACTCCCAGATTGGTTTATCGTCGCAAGGAACGATGATCTCAGCATCCCAGTCCTGAAACGAACACCATACAACACCCGAACCAAATGTGGGTGGGGTGATAAGAAAACCATTCGCGAGCCCTAGTCGATGTCGAGAGAGTAGAAAGGTGGCAAAAAGTGACGTTGTGGCGCAAACGCCGTGTCGAACATACAGTTAACAAGTGACCTTGATGTGAGACCATTGGTCCTTGAGTTGAATTGTAGTCCCGAGGTAGAAATTAGATTTTTGCTCACCCGCAATGCGCGAGTTTCGTAGACTGCTATATTTGCATGACCGAACCAGACGTTTCATCAGGAATTTAGCCAAAATCTTGGTATCTCAGCGTATTTCTGCTTTGCGCGCTCGTGAAACACGGCGCCGAGTGTCTTGGGACTAGCGCAACGACGTAAGCTGGCTATCAGATGATACGCTGTTTCCTAATAAGAGAAGATGATTTACCCGTCCGAGCGTTTCAGTTGGCCTAGTTAGGAGTAGTTTTGATTTGCTGTCAGTCAGTCAGTCAGTCAGTCAGTCAGTCAGTGACAGACTGTCCGAGTCGTAGGTAATCAGCCTGAGTGTGGTTCCGCCAGTGGCGGTGTCGGCGCGGCCCGTTGTCAAAGTAGGCTTACCTGCAACGTGCAAGTAGCTCCAAGCTACTTCCAAGCATGGCTCCAATCCCCACCACTTTCGACGCTGAAGCACAGGCTCTTCTCGAAGAAGTCAGGCGCCGTCAAAATGATCTTTCAACGTTTCAGATCCCGCGACTTCGAACATGTACGGGACCACTTGCCACGCAACAAGCATGGGCTGCCGAAGTAAGAGAGGACATTGAACAGCTGGCCAAGCAAGTCGAAGTGAGTGATTTGGATTCTAGGATCATGATGAATCTTGAACGAGAACTGACGTTTGGGGCTGGGTTGGTGCTTTACCGTGGTGGTCTTCGTAGGAACTGGACGTCCTCGTAGATGACCAGCGGAACGACAGGGCGCGTACGGCGCTCAGAGAAAAGGTGGACGAACATCTGAAGGTACTTGAGGGGTATGTCCATGTCCATTGTCTTGCTTCTTAGACTTACTCCTCCAGGCTACGCAAAGACTCCCGAGCAGCCGTGCTCGCCTCGAAGCGTGCAATCGATGCGCACAGCCGATCACAGCGCGAAGAGCTTCTTCGTTCGCCCTCTGTTCGAGAACAAGTAACGCCTTCTAATGAGAAAGTCACGTTTGTATCTTCACCGCCTCATCGCAGCATCTCCGGCTCGGGACTAACAATGTCGATGGTTTTTGCACTTCAGAGAAGATGTACTTATGAAAGCCAACAACAATGTCACGGAGGCTCTACAACGGACAATCGGCCTCATGCAAAAAGAACTCGAACAGAGTGTTCTTTCTAGCCAACTCCTAGGTTCGTGCTTTTTTTTCCATTGCCGGCCCCAGCCAACATTACACGACAGAGTCCTCCACGGTCAATCTACAGTCGGCCTCGCAAACACACGATACGCTCAATCTCCTCATTAGCACCTCGAAACAACTGGTGACCGCGCTCGAGCAAACGGACTGGCTCGATCGCGTGCTCATCATCTCAGCCCTCGTCTTCTTTGTACTTGTAGTATTGTTCGTTCTAAAGCAGCGGATACTGGACAGGGGGCTGAGGATCGCATTCTGGTGGACGAGGTTCGTACCTGGTATCGGAGGGTCTCGCGCGCGAGCCACAGGGGGAACGGTGGAAGAAGTGGTGATGGTTAATGGCGCAGGGACTTCCCTGACGAGCGTCGTGGTTACGGCCACAACTGTTTCGTCGACGATGGCTTCTGTTTTGGCAGCTACTGCCACATTATCAAGACACACAGGAGACGCTTCCAAGACTTGGGAATCCGTTCTATCGTCAAGCGTCCTTGCGGTCGCCGACCCAGGAAGCACGCTCGTTTCAGAGCCCGTTCATGTCGAGCTATAGGCATCGTTTTTTTTTTTTTTTTTTTTTT
>MU130879.1:0-19349 GCA_015039435.1 Imleria badia
ATCAGGACATTCATCAGGACATCAGGACATCAGGACATCAGGACATCAGGACATCAAAACATCTCAAGGGGTATAAACGACGATTCATTTGTGTATATATCCATATATAGCATTGTTGTATTATTTACCGTTCACACGTCACTATAGACTGGTGATTGACGTGTGAATGCATTGATAATCACTATGGTAACCGTTTGATCCGATCAAACTTACTTAATTATTACTTAGGTAATACCCATAGCCTCTGTGGTATATAAGCTAGCCACAAAACTGATGAGACTGCACAGTCAAAAGCCTCCCTTGTATTGTTACTGGGAAACTTTTTTCAGCTAGCTACCCTCATCACATACATACTAAAGCCCAACCCCCCCTCCTGCTCCTCCCGCAATGTCTGGGGAAAATCTGCGGTCTATATCCGTTTCTCCTCATCTTGGCTTCCCTGGGTCGTTGTCATCTTGGCAATGGCGATTACGGGGAGAGAAGTTGGGCATGGCTCCACGGTAGGGTGGTTGCACCATTTGAAGTTCTCTCCTCCACAGACTGACCAGACGACTCAGAGAAGAGCCTTCTTGTAAGACCATGTCCCCGCCCCAGCCAGACATGGTATCGGGGTCAGGAATTCATCATATTGCTGTCGTTGGTGTCGCTCAGTCAGTAGGTCAATCTGGATTTAATAAAACGGATTTTTTGTTTTTTTGCGAGTTCAGTAGGATTCACGTTGTCGGACGTTTACGTCCATTCGACATGTTCTAGATGCTCTTCAGGCATTTGCGTTTCATCACGCCGCCCAGAGGATACAGCGGAGCATTGTAAGAGTGCAAATATTACGTAGCGGGCTATGCCACGAAGATGGCCTTGTTTACTTATAAATTTCCAACATGTACTTGTACTCGGCCAGCAGAGTGTGTGAGGATAAGAGAGACAATACGAGAATGCTGGGGGGCGAACATCGCCAACAGAAAGAGAGAAAGAGAGAACAAAGAAGTGCCACGACGCCGGCATCTGGGAAAATCAACAGCTCACGATCTTTTCACTTCCCCCTCCTGCGACTGGCTGGCATGCCGGGCTCGTTTCAGGCCATTCGCCTGAGAACCACCTGGTTCTTGTCCTTCCCTCCCACGTTTGCTTCCACTTCCACTAGATGGTTGTGGTTCTTGAGCGGGAACAGGTGATGCGCTCTTTACGTGCTCAAAATTGTCTACTTGAATCTTGATCTGCCTTTCGAATGCAAGCCGGCCGTACTCGATGTCTTCCGGAGATGGTCTGTCGTTGTGGTCAATAGCATCGCGCATCCTCACAAGAATGTTGAAAAACTCTTGGTGGGTGATGGGTTTCTCTGGAGGTATGTCCTTATTGAGGAAAGGGTCGTATTGCCATTCAAAGCGCTTTGCAAGTTCAGAGATGCCGCGTATGAATTCTTTGCCACCACGTCCATCTCTGAAGTATGGGGTAATGGACCTGAGAAGTGACTTCGACCCTGCACAATTCACCCTCCAAGCAAAGACGTCATGAAATGTCTCTCGGTGAGGCTCGGGGGTGGCCCAGACAGGTGCTAACGCAGTTGTGTCGTCCTCAGCATAGCGATTGCGCCCAGGTTTGACCTCCTTGGGTTCGCAGGTTGTAGAAGTGAGCTTGGCTGGGGTGGGAAGGGATGGCGTGGCAGGAGTGGTGTTGATGCGGGCAGCGACATCGATGAAGGTAGCGGCGGTAGTTGGGGTAGAAGGAGCAGTCCCGACAGCAGCAGCTGAGCCTGAATTGTGGCGAGAACGGCGACGACGGCCAGACTGGGACCTGTGGGCAGAACCCTGCCTAGAGTTGCCGCTAGCGACTACTGAGCCGGATTCACGACCAGAACTCTGGGCGGACCTACGGCCAGTCTGCGAAGCCGAAAGGAAGGTAATGGGGGAGAGTAAGGAGGAACTGTGCGGAAAAGAGGTGCCGGTGAAAACCTGTCCGTTGTGAGCGAGCCATGTTCGCTGTCTGCCATACGGTCCGACATAGTTGATGCTGATGCACCAGAGGACCCAGAACAGTGATTCCAGGTCATGGTGAGGTTTATGAGCAACGCGTCCTTCGAGGCCTTGTTTCGTAAGCAGCTCTGTGGCAATGAAAGGAAAGGTTCCCTGTACAAGGAACGTTCAGTGTCCTTGAAGAAAATAATTAGTGATGAGGGCATCTGCTCACAGTCACCCAGCCATCTGCTCTATGTTCATCCAACTCAGATTGAACGGGGGAATGCTTCAACGCCAGACCCCAGTCGGCCAATAAGCCCGCACGCTTGACATATCCACAGCGGCCCGGATAGCTGCTTCCATCCACTTGGGGCCAATCCGGGATGATGTCTTCCATATCTAGCTTCGCCACCCTGAACATCATGTTGTTCTGGCTCAAGTCGCAGTGCAAGACCCCCTTGCGTATACCGTTACGGAGGGCTAGTCAGATAGTCAGATATCGTGCGCCTCCTAGTGAGCGGAGACTGAAACTTACCAGAGAGGATGCCCAGCATGCCATTCAAAAGCTCGCGACGGCAAGAAAACCTTGTGATGGGCAAACCGATGGAGCGATAGAGAATGGACTCATGAACCCGATGTTCGAAGCGGATGTCAGCGTCGGGGTCAGTGGATGGCATGCGTGCCAGGATATTGGCCGTCGTGTCCTCACAGATACGTTCTTGATACCTGCCATCTCGGATGTCGGAGTAGGAGGGATTGTCGCAGTGGGCTATTTGCGTGAGCTCCACGATTGGAATACCGGGCAGTTTGCTTTCGTAGTCCCACTCAGCCTCAAGCGGGACCGGTACGCAGTGTTTGAAAACCTCGTGCTTGTCGGTTGAACCAAAAATTTCCTCTTCCTCGGCCGTCAGTGGTTCGAGCGTTGCGTTGTTCATGATGCTGTAAATGTATACGTCGTTGAGCCAATTAGCATGGACCCAGGATTCCTTGAGTATGTAGAAACGATCTTCTCCCCCGTCCGATTTTTTCTTGGCCTTGCAGAGAAATACGACGGTCCCCCTGCCTCCCACGCCTAGAGATCGGAAAAGTGTGCGTACGATGTCAAAGACCCTGTTATCAAGAGTGACTGTGTGGTGTTTGGAGTCAAAGCGGGCGTCAAGACCAATCCAGGTGGGAGAGGCATCAGTGACGGTGAGGATGATGTTGAGGAAAGCGAGTGGTTCGGCATTGATATCGATGGAGGTGGTACATATAGTGCAGCCTCGAATGAACATCGTGACGATCAGTTCTGAGTTGCAAAGGGCCAAGCCCACGAAGTATCGACGTCCCCTCTGAACAGAAGCGACACAGTTGGCGATGTCCATCAGTTGTTCTTCGGCTTTCAAGAACTGATTCCGCACGTTCCCGTGGTTGTTGGGATCCTGGGTCTTCTTCACCTCGCAGTAAGAGAGAATAGAGCTGAAGTGGTTCTGGGATTCTTCCGCGTCGGCTGCAGACACAAGGAGGACGTCGGGCTTCCTGTGATGTTCAACCATTTTCGCCTCGTGGGAGCGCCATTTATTGTTGGGAGGGGGGCCACCGGCCGACCCAACGATCTAAAACCAGATTTAATTAATTGATTGCGTTGTCCGTTGCGAGACCACAAACCATGTTGAAAAATGCCGCTGTTTTGGCTTCGTCTGACCCCCAAGCTAGAGCGCGGTCCATCTGCCACTTTCCCTCAGAGTACAGATCTTGAAGACTAGCCAGAATGCGATTGAGAGCCTCTTCAGGCGTCTCATTCTGTTGGAGGTAACGGCCTGGAAGAGCCGCGTACGGGAAACAGTCCTGAGGCCGAGGGCTATAGTTCACTGTTTTGGCGCGCATCTCGCTGGCGATGTGGGGCTTTTCCTGGCTATGTGGAAGGAATGGTGGGGCGGCGGGGTCGCAATGCAACTGTGAGTTGGCCTTCGGGATAAATTATGAATAAATTATGTACATTCCAATGTACGGGAGGGACTTGCAGTGAAGTGTGCAAGGTGCTTGCCCTAAAGTCTGTATGATTGGCAAGTAAGTGTAGTTAGGAACGCTCTTCAGTTTCACCTCCCATCACCTCTTCCTCAGGCTCCTCCTCGTCCCCCCTCCTGAAGCATTAATTTGCTTCTTTCCTGCGCCCGTTCTCGTCCTCAAGACCCCGATGGCTTCCCAGTTCTCCCAGCAATACGCGTGTATGCCCGCAGCACATCAGATCAATCATCCATCTGACCGTTTTTTCTTTCCAGTCCGCGCTCAAAAGACCCTTGGTCTCGTCGGTGGAACGCCAGACTATCTCCCACTCTCTGGTCTCGTCACTCCCGACGTCCCAGCTCGCACCTACCACTACAGCAGCGATGGAAGGCTGTTCGCTTATGCTCTTCCAACCGCGTGCGTATTGCCTCGTGTCTCCTCGCCTATCCCTTCGATCTCTATTTATACCTTTCAGTGTTCGAATCTTCCAGGCAGAAGGTGCAAAGCTATTGCAAGAACTGAGCATCCCCAATATCATCGAGATCCAGTTCTCTCCCCGCGGAACGTACATATCCACCTGGGAACGTCCTGGTACGTACAAAAACATCACACATCAGCCTCGTGTCCATTCCATTAACCGATAATCGATTTCTTATCTGTTTCCCACCTTCAGTCAAGCTCGAGGACGGCGCACAGCACAAGAACCTCCGCATCTTCTCCGTCTCCACAGGCGAAGAACTCATTGCCTTCACTCAAAAGTCCCAAGAAGGATGGGATCTTCAGTACACCATCTCAGAATCGCATGCCATTCGCCTCGTCTCACAGGAGGTCCAGGTCTTCCGTCCTGCCGAGTGGGGGAAAGGCGTGGTCGACAAACTGAGAGTCGAAGGCGCTTCAACGGTTTCACTCAGTCCTGGGTTGAATCCATCCGTCGCGATCTTTTTTGCGGAGAAAAAGGTTTGCTTCAGGACCGTTACTGGTGTACATGTCTGATCCATCCATGTCCAACAGGGTGCTCCTGCTAGCATCAAGATTTACGGTCTTCTTGCCCTTTCCAGCGTCCCAACGTGCGCAAAGAACTTTTACAAGGCCGATCGCGCCCAGATCAAGTGGAACGACCTCGGAACTCAAGCCTTGGTCGTCACTCAGACCGAGGTCGACAACTCCAACATGAGCTACTATGGAGAGACGTCCATGTATCTTCTCAGCGCAGCTGGCAATTTTGACTGCCGCGTCACGCTCGACAAGGAGGGACCTATCCACGACGTTACATGGGGTCCCAACAGCAAGGAGTTTGGAGTGGTGTACGGCTGTAAGTTGATCTCCCTGCTCGTGCACATTCTTAGCTCAAGTCGTTTTTCGACAGTCATGCCCGCCAAAACGATGCTCTTTGACCAACGCGTCCGCACGCTCCACGACTTCGGTTCAGCGCCCCACAATACCATCTCGTTCAACCCCCAGGGCCGCCTTCTCTTCCTTGCCGGATTTGGTAACCTCGCTGGGAAGATCGACGTATTTGACCGACGCACGCTCAACAAGGTATGCACCATCGATGCCCCGAACACATCCTACTGTTCTTGGTCTCCCGACGGACGTTTTCTTTTGACTGCGACGCTGTCTCCTCGTCTACGTGTCGACAACGGGATCAAGATCTGGCACGCGAGCGGTCCACTTGTCCACGTGCAAGCCGTTGAGGAGCTTTACCAAGCCAGCTGGCGCCCTACTCCTGTTGACCAAGCACCACCCTTTGGACCGACCATTCCGCCGGCGCCTCAACCATCTCCCAGCGTGCTCGCTGCCGCTCTCACGTCCAAGGCTGTGGCTGCCAAGCCTGCTGGTGCTTATCGCCCCCCTGGTGCACGTGGACTCGCTACGCCGGCAATTTTCAAGCGCGAGGACGAGGGTGGGGCACCACGAGTGCCAGGAAGTGGCACGGTGAGTGGGAGCGCGACACCACCTCGGGGTTACAATAGGAGTCCAAACGTGCCTGGAAGTATGCCAAGCAATGGGATCTCTCAAAACGGGCACGGGCAAGGGGGACGCAGACACGTGCCTGGTGCTGCACCTCGGACACCGCCTCCTATGGGCGATCAGGGTCAAGGACACGGAGGGCAAGGGGGACAGGATAAGAAACGGAAAAAGAAGGAGAAGGAGAAGAAAAAGGGCGAGAGGGGTGGGTCGGGTACTGTGACACCGATGGGGGGCGTGTCTGCGAGGCCGTCGTTGGATATTCAGACGAACGGCCTTGACGAGACGTCAAATGGTGTCAAGGATGAGACGGCGGCAGAAGCTGCGACATCTGTGCCGCCTACTCCCAGCCTGGAGCAGCTCGATCCTATCGCGAAGAAGGTGCGCAATTTGAATAAAAAGGCGAGCACCATTTCCCATTTGTCAATGTCCCTTGACGTGACTGACGCGGTACAATGTCTCGCTCTACAGTTAAAAGCGATCGAGGAGCTCAAGGAGAAGGCAAAACGGGGTGAACGTCTCGAAGCGACGCAGCTCAAGAAGATGGAGGGCGAAGTGGACATTCGAAAGGAGCTTGCCAGCCTCGGGATCACTGCGTGATCAATGATCCCCGTCGCGCGTTTGTCGTGTGCTGTTCGTGACGTCCGGAGGATCACCCCTAGTACTCCACTCTGTCATCTTATCTCTTGCGTACGTAGCGCTAAGTACTTCTTTTCTCATAAATCTAAGGGTCTTTGGTCATTTTTGTTGGCGGTAGACATGTAAGGGATTCATACAACATGATCAAGGCATAGGTATTCTTTCAAAGTGTCCGGCGGTCACTGGTACGTAGAAGTAGAACGGGGGTCAAGCGATACAGAATATGTACACAAGCAAATAGGTAAAACAGTATCCTACCCTCCTCCCTCTCTTCCTTGCTCACGACTTGAGCAACCACGGTTTGTTGGTGACGGTCCAATCGTCAATGATTTTCCAGAAATGAGCTACCACCGACTTGTCGATGTGTCTTCGGTGGGGGTCAATCTGTGCGAGTGATGTTGGCGTGAGTCGAATCAATGGCCAAGGGCCAAGGGCTCACCTTGAGCTCCGTCACGTTCCAATCCTTGATCTTTGCATTGGGCGGATCATTCGCCCAAGTGAAATATATCCCCTTGACTATCCGCCCGTCAGTCAACACCCTGAAGAGACGGGACGACGCACCGTGATGAAACAAGGTACGCGGTTCGTTCCACTTGTACGGTCGGAATTGCCAAGCTTGGCCGGTCGTCATCACACACACAACCCTCTCCCACGCATCCGCCCCGAATTTCTGGAGTGCGTCCGTGCTATCTACGATGAAATACCTCTGGACTGTCCCGGTCCCGGTCCCGTGGGAGGATGCGGAGGATGTGGACGCAGCGTTGGTGGAAGAGGAAAAAGAGGCGGTGGGTGGGTCGCGCCGTCGGTCGATGTGGAGAAGATCTTCAGCGCGGGGGTTTCCAGCTGCTGCCGCGCGTTCGCGCGCAGTGGTTGAAGGTTCAAAGCTGGATGGACAGAGTGAGTAGGAAGGCGCACATGGAAAATAAGGACGTAACGTACATGGCTTCTTGTAGGAACCGTTTCACGTTGTACATGGTGATTAGCGCTGTAGGTGATGACGAGATCATGATGATCGGGAACATGTTTTCTGTTGAAAATATGGTTACGGTAAGACGTGGCGTTGAGAGTGGGACGTACTGGCTTTGCGCGCTTGCATGGGCAGACCAGCCGATGGCGCGGGTGCGGGTGCACTTCCCGGTTTGACGTCCCGGTATTTCTTTAAGCGCTCAGTGAAGCTCGCGTGGAGTGCGGAAAAGTTCTAGGTGTCATAACGTCAGGGGCTGGAACGGAGAACGGAAGAAAGGGAACGAAACCTACGTTGGGTTTAGTGCCTCTCAAGACCGTATTTCTGTCCCGAAGCTCAACTTCGTTTTGTTTTATTCGCTTGACGACCTCCATGTCTTGTGCGTCAGCGACATACCGTCGTTTGCTCGGCGAGGTGGCGTCAGCGCCGTGCGAGTGAGAAGCATGCTTGGGTGTCGTAGAGGGTATGGCGGTCGTTGCCCCTGCCCGACGTGGGGGCGTACCAGGCGGCGTCGTCGACTCTGTCACAAACCAGAAATGAGCCCACAAACCAACGACAAGGGGACAATGTACCGCTCGTCAACGGTTTTATCCTTTGCAAATCCGCAACCTTGCCTTCCAACCACTCCACAATGCTCTTTCGCTCTGTCACACTCACGAACCCGACCGTCAGACCGCTTTCGCGTGCTTGTCGCATGTACTCGGCACCAGGCGCATCGCGAAGCAACCAAGCGAGATAGACCGCTTCCAGGGTGTATACATCAGCGGTAGAAGATGGGTCGGAAACGCCCGGTTTGGTGTAGCGCGTCGGGGACGATTTTGGGAGTGTAAGAGCGGGGCTGAGCAAGAGGTGCGTCGCTGCGAGGAGGGTCGGTGCGGGTTGGCCGTTGGCGAGGTATGCGATGGATGTCTTGGATTTGATGGCGTTTCGGAGCGCAAGAAGAGGGTCGGTCGAGTCCATGTATCCTTGGAAGAGGTGTCTTCCTACCGTCAGACTGTAGGATGAACTTGCTACGCTGACTAATCGTCAACAGCTCTATTCGGTATTAGTACCTCCTATGACAACCGAGTTCTCCTATTACCTGTTCAACATCCACCATGTCGTAGTATGGGATAGCCCTACCAGAAACTTTGCCATACTTCAAGGATGTAGAAAGCAAGAATGTCGACGACCAATGGCAACAAGCATATAAAACATGTCTCCAATACGAAGCTCGAGCCAAGTCGTGCTTGGATCATATACGCTCCCGTGCGCTCGGATATCTCATACAAGAAGCCCCCTATGACGAGTCGCGGGACTGGATATGTCAAGAAATAAACTCTTGCCTCGGGGAGAACGCAAAGCTCCAAGACCTTGCCGACCTGTTTATCGGGTCTTTCCTTCAAGTCTGTAAGTATCAAGCTCCAGTCACGCCACTTCTCTTGTCTGACATAGCCAGTCCGCCCTTCTTGGACTCGCCCATCGTCTCCGTCTTTCGACACCGTAAAGGATTCGCCAGAGGAAGACCTGGAGCCAACACCACGCACCACCTGCATCGAGCAAGTGAGTTGTCAATGTCATCCAACATGTCGGTCCTCATTTGCGCTAGGCACTCAAATGAGACAACTACCGATGCATAGCGACAGGCGTATGCTCCTCGATGCCTGAGCACCGGAAGTTGCGGGACACTACACCACATCATGGTCGGTAACCTGGAAGTGGCACACATCTTGCCAAGAACTATGGATAATGGCGTAGATACCCGTAAAGGCCAGGTGAGTTGGATTTATCCGCTGCACCCTTCTATTCCTGTTTACCCCGAAATCTAGCGAAACGAGGAAGCTTCCGTCTGGACTGTCATGCAGAGATTTGGAAGGATCGGTCCCGAGGAGTTGAACGGGGACCACATCCACCGCCTGGAGAACGTTATGACCCTTTGGGACGGGATCAGCTCGCTTTTTGAGGGACTCCAGGTGTGGTTCGAGCCCTCTGTAGGTCTATTCGAAGCTCTTCATCCTCCTCCACTCACGGTGCGAGATAGGATGACGATTCCTATACATGTTTTGCCAAGACGTCCCTACCACCAAACAGTGTCCTAGGTTTGCGCGAGTCCTTTACGATGACGACCACCGATGCACATTTGCCAAGGCCATCTCCGGACTATTTACGCCTACATGCAGCTTTTGCTCGCATTGCCAACTTATCTGGGGCTGTAGGGTATGTGAATTCCATGTCTACGGATTTGGACGACCCATATGTCTTGGAGAACGATCGGTCCCCCGCGATGATGGCACTTCGTAATTGGGGACAGTACACAAAGGAGTATGGACAGCCTGAATGATTTTGATTATATTAACCCTCCTGTTTCGCACAATTTATCTGTCATAACTCGTTCAGCACTATAAAGTGGGCAGTGTTAGCCTATGAAAATTCTCGTTCTCGTTCTCCACTACCGTGTGATGCCAACTTGAAGGGAGATGAAATGGTAAGTACTTTCCAGAAAAGAAAAGACACATGGACTCATCAGACCTCGGCGTCCAGCTTTTGTCGGACGTAAGCAAGTAGCTTTCTCAATACAAGTTGGTGGAGTGCGTTGTCATTGACTTGATGACGAGAGAGTATGTGTCATTCAATCGTTAGATTTAATCGAACTTTGTTGAGTGAACTGAATGCATTGTGTACTTGGAAAATAGTATGCACTTGTCGCTTGCTCGCCACGGTCGTTAAACTCATCTGCACCTCTGGCACGTGTCGCGATACCACCATGTCTAGCGAGTGTTCCCCGTCCTCGTCGGACAAATTCTCGCATCATCCCACCTACAGTGTCGTCGCAATCGAACATCAACCCTATCGCAGGGCCTAAAAAGGTAGGAACTTTCTACGTATAACTCGCCTCCTGGTGCCTGAGTTTCATCTTGCTAGTACCAAAAGAATTTCCTGTTCCATTTTATCGGCCGTTTCATCGTGTAGAGCGGGGTGTACCAGTTGCCGGCCTTGTTGCAGGCTCTATGGAGGAGGTCGGTTTGGGCCACTCGAAGCCGCTTTCTGCGCCAGCGATGATGGCAGGCACGTGTCTGAATCTTGAAACGGAGAAGAGGTCTCCCTTGTGCTCCTGGATTAAACGCGGCTCGACTATGCAGGCAACACGAGCAGGGGAAAAAAGGCAACTCTACACAAACTCTACATACATTTGTCGGACAGGTACATGAGAAAGGCCGGGCTGATACTGAATCCTGGATGTACGATATGGTCGTGGAATTCAAGTTCCTGAAAAGGCAACCCTTCACTGAGTTCGCTTTGGACATGCTTCGAGCGCGCGGCTATCCGAGGCCTCTTATCATCTTCTCCTGCATTCATGCGCCATGAAATTTCCGATACAGTTTGGCGTTCATGTGGGCACACGAATCTCCTAGAGGATGGGTCGGCGTGTCGTGAACTTAGAGCCTCTTCGCAGCAGAACCAACAGCTCTGAAGATCTACGGAAGAAATTCTACAATTTCGTCGTCACGCGCGGTTATCACCTCCTATTCAAACGGGCTTCTTTGTCGCCAAAGCTATTTGCGGCCGCAAGTGCGCCAAATGCACCTTGAGTGGCCTACCACGTATCAGGTTCTCATTTTCCGTCTTCATCTTTGGGGAATAGTATCCCCGTTGTTTTCTAACGGTGGAAAGCTCCGTGGTTAAAGGCTACGGGATATGAAGGAACGTTACCAGGATTGGCTCTAGCAGTATGTCGGAAATTCTGTTGCTCCGCTTGAGGCTCAATTCCTCGACGTACTACCTACCATATTCGTCTTGCAGAGCTTCGTATATATACCCTGAGCAACCAGGCAATATGATCCAGCACTCAAGTCTACTTGTACTCGCTCTATTCGCAATGAAGCTCTCCTTCCTCGCTCACCGCAACTTTCTTAAGGCTGCTGTGACCATTGCTGTCTTGATGCCTACCATGGTCCGTGCCGAAACTACCATCCTTCTCAGTTATGCTGACTGAAATGCCATCGTACAGGCCGTTGGTGGTGTCATCGAAAGGGACAGTGATTCGGGCCCTGCTGTCAGTGCTGACACGGTGAGAAGTTTCGTCACACCATTCATCGCGCTTCCTCGCTCAACCCGTTGCTTCGCATGAAGGGTATCCCCACGTTCATCATGTCCGACGAAGAAATGGCGTACTGGATCGCTCACACTGATGCTCAGCTCACCTTCATTGGCGACAGCATCAATCCCCTCTCATCACGCTCTGCTGAGACCACTACGGTCACCTACTGCAGCTCGAGAATCGACAACGTTTGCGGAGGACGCTGCACTGTTTACACCGGAGGTGCTGCCTGTCTTAATGCCCCGGATACCAACTGTCTCGCGGCGACGAACAATGTTGGGTTTTGTAGCGGGACTGGATGTAGAAATCCTTGCAATCAGCTTTCGACCTGTGGTGTACGTTTAGATTACGGATACTGCTACACTCCGGGGACAGTCTCGATTGCCGTCACCAATGTTTGATCTCCATCCGTCATGTGAGTTATTCTCCTTCCCGCTGTTTCACGTAGAGAACTCGCGCTAACAATGTTCCGGCTCGGGTCAGCACTTCTGCTTGCCATTTTATTCGACGTTGGTCGTCTTTCCGGAGCCTGAATGTTGTCTTGGTCGCACTTGTACTTTTCTTGCCGTTGAAGTGGTGATTGTCGGATCCAAATGTTATTATGCCTTTACCTGTGTCTCTGCCTGCAGACGAATACTGAGAAGTCCTGACCTGGTCAAGTATACGAAAGTAACCAGCTGGTGTCGTTGGCTCTGTCTATAGCGGAGTACGACCGTACGGTGTTTCTCTTCTACTTGCTGGTTAGGATATCACCCGTGGACCGACCTACTGTAGATACAGGAAATGATGTAGTGAACGTCGAGGACGCTGGAGACACAACTCACGACTATGGCTGGAGTATCGCGTCGGCCGTCCATCTATCCCGTCTCCCTAGCAGGTGAACACGAGCTAGTCGATATCACCTCTGACATCGTAGATACATGTTACCACCTTCGTCGACTAGCCCACGGCTGGAGATGTATAACAGCTATAACTCTCCCCAGCGACCCCCATCTCCGCCCGTCCTTCTCCTCACGCGCCCGCTTTTGATTGCGGAGACAAATCCATTCAAAGGACTCACATAAACGCTCATATAGCGAATTTACGGCGCGTCGCTTTTAAGCCAACATCATGGTTAGTTTCCTCACTATAGCCGCGCAGCCTCAATCAGCAACCCTACACGTGTCCGACGACTATCACTGTTTATTCGCGACAGAAAGTGCGTCATGGCCTGATGCCAGCCAGGATGCGCAATGTGATTACCCGGTGCCAGCGCTCGTACCCGTTGCAGGTGAACCAAGCGCCACCATTTAGGAATAGCTGGTCATGGAACTAGCAAGGGTGTGTTACCTATGCTGCGGTCGTCGCTGTACAACGTGGCGACGTACCAGGCAACTCTGTCCGCAACACAGACTCGGACCCGATATGAGCCCATAAGCCGACGCCCCTGGGGACTCCTTACCGCTCGCCAACGGTCGTAACCGTTCCAAACCCGTAACCTTGCCTTCCAACCCCTCCACAATGCTCTTTCGCTCCGTCGCGCTCACGAATCCGACAGTCAAACCGCTTTCGCGCGCTTGTCGCATGTACTCGGCACCAGGCGCATCGCGAAGCAACCAAGCGAGATAGATGGTTTCCATGGTGTATACATTTGCGGTAGAGCATACGCCTGGTTTGGTGTAGCGCGTCGGGGACGATTTTTGGATGTAATGGCGGGGCTGAGCGAGACTCGGAGGTGCGTCGCAGCGAGAAGGGTCTGGACAGTGATTTTGATCACGTTAACAATCATTCTCCAGTACTGTCACTGGCGGGTGATGCCAAGGGAGATATTTTCCAGGAAGATTGACTCGGATAATCAGTGAAAAGAAAGACGTATACGGGCTTATCAGACCTCGGCGTCCAGCTTTCATCGGACGTAAACAAGTAACTTTGTCAATACAAGCTGGTGGAGTGCGTTGTCACTGACTTGATGACGAGAGGGTACGTGTCGTTCAATCGTCAGATTTATGTATCTATAATAGCAAAAACTTTGTTGGGTGAGCTGAATGGTACTTAGTCTAGGTTGGTCTTCCGAAAGTGTAGTCCATGCATGAATAAGCGAGGCGGTGCGGCTCTTTGCCTTTCACCACGATGCGACGCCGCCTCGCTGCAACAGCTGCAGCTCTCAGCTGAGGACTCCGAGTCGGAGCGTTCTAGCTCCTGCATCGTGCCGTTTTTCGGACCCACCCACCCACGACTCCCTCTTCAGGTCCACCGTCTGACAAGACATCCTGGGAAATAGCTTCTCGTCCGTTGCGCCATTCGCTCTTAACCTCATTTCGTGACCTGTGTGGACCTGCCCATCCCACCCTCGCAGCTCACTCCTGGCGGCTAAGACAGCGCTTTAGGCTTTTGCCCATACCATTTCGTAGTCTATCATCATCTATGCTACCACTAACTCTGGCTGTGTGTCTGCCACTCACATTCACCCTTCGATATAGCCATAGCGATCGATATTCACGGAGAATGCATTGTCTGCTTGGGAAAATAGTACATATTTCTTGCTTGCGTTTCACATTTAGTCGCTTATCACGATCATACCGCCGTCTATCAGACACTCGCACGCTCACCACGTCTAGCGAATTTTCACCGTCCTCGTCAAGTAGGTCCTCGCATCATCTCATCTTCACGCTGCGATCGCACATCGCAGGGCCTAACAAAGCAGGAACGTTCTATGTATAACTCGCCTCCCGATGCCTGGGTTTTAACTTTGCGAAAGAATCTCCGAGCCCACTGCGTCCGACGCGACCTTTCATCGTGTAGAGCGGCCGTCGGCGGGTGTAAAATAGTTGCGGCCTTGTCGCAGGCTGTACGAGGTAGTCGATTTGGTCACCGGTTCACCGCCCGAAGCCACTTTCTGCTTCTTCGATGATGGCAGGCATGTGGCATGTCTGATCCACGAGCGACCTTTTCGTCAGCCGTGGATCAAATGCGGGTCAACTATGCACGCCAAACGGAATGGGGGGAAAAAGGCGACTTTACATACATATGTTGGACAGGTACACGAGACAGGTGGCGCAGATGTGAATGGCTCCTTGTCCTTGAGCATGGGTACTTGGTAGAGGGTGTCGAGACGGGATGATTCTGAGACGAGAGCCGTGTATAATGAGGAAGGCGTCTCGTTTTCCACATTCGAATTGCCATTGTCCTTGAATAGATGCAGTCACGAGACCGACGACGCCACTTTACGGCGTGAGTGGGTACAAAACGATCACATGGGGCATAGAAATAACGATACGCACGCTTCCAGTCCCAGACGGAAGTCCACCCGTTTTGCACCCTTGGAGGCGATGATTATCTTCCTTGGTGTTACCTTCCCGACCATACGGATGCAGAGGCCAAGTCTGTCGAGTTCGCTCTGGAAATGGGAATCATAAATGTTCTCATAACCCTCAATCCGCCTGTTCCGCTTTCGACTTCATCGTATGCCACCCATGCTCCCACCTGTCGATTGAAAGAGAAAGGTCCGATCAAACTTGAATAGGACGGCAATATATGGAATATCCGGAAACAAGAGCAACACGGTGAACCTCAATTAATGGATGGATCCCAGTTGCCCCATTTCGAGGACGCAGGCTTGACGGATTAGATCTGTGTCCCATGGAATTCCGTGCTTCGCATGATTGCGGTTGTCCATCTTTCCATCAGTAATGTCATCTTCTCCCGCATCTTTCCGCCATGAAATTTCTGATACAGTTTGGCATTGTAGCTCATGTGGGCACAGAATCTCAATGAGGATTGGTGAACTTAGAGCTTCATCGCAGTAGATGACAACTCTAAAGATCTACGAAGGAAAGTCTACAACTTTGTCGTCACGCGCAGCGACGCGCTGTTATCGTCTCCCATTCTGATGGCACTCTTTGGCGCCAAAGCTATTTGTGGTGGTGGATACATCAAATGGGCCTTGAGTGGACTACCAGGTATCAGGTTCTCATGTTCCATCTTCATGTTTGGGGAATACTCTAATCACCGTGTTTTCTAACCGTTCAAAGCTATGTCGGCTGTTACTCCGTTCTAATTTTGAGGCGCAATTCCTCAACGTACTACCTACCATATTTGTCTCGCAAAGGTGCGTATATATACCCTGAGCAACCAGGCAATATGACCCAGCACTCAAGTTTACTTGTACTCGCTCTATTCACCTCCAAATGAAGCTCTCTTTCCTCGCTCAGCGCAACTTTCTTAAGGCTGCTGTGACCATTGCTATCTTGATGCCTACCATGGTCAGTGTTGAAACTACCATCCTTCTCAGTTATGCTGACTGAATTGCTATCGTATAGGTCGTTGGTGGTGTCATTGCAAGGGACAGTGACTCGAACCCTGCTGACGAGGTGAGAATTTTCGTCACACCATTCATCGCGCTTCCTCGCTCAACCCGTTGCTTCGCATGAAGGGCATCCCCACGTTCATCGTGTCCGACGAAGAAATGGCGTACTGGATCGCTCATACTGATGCTCAGCTCACCTTCATTGGCGACAGCATCAATCCCCTCTCATCACGCTCTGCTCTGACCACTACAGTCACCTACTGCAGCACGAGAATCGACAATGTTTGCGGAGGAGCCTGTACTGTTTACACCGGAGGAGCCACCTGTCTTAATGCCCCGAATACCAACTGTCTCGCGGCGACGAACAATGTTGGGTTTTGTAGCGGGACTGGATGTGGAGGGCCTTGCAATCAGCTTTCGAGCTGTGGTACACCTTTAGGCAACGGATACTGCTACACTCCGGACACAAACTCGATTGCCGTCACCAATGTTTGATCTCCATCCGTCACGTGAGTTATTCTCCTTCCCGCTGCTTTACGTAGAGAACTGGTGCTAACAATGTTCTGGCTCGTGTCAACACTTCAGCTTGCCATTTCATTCGACGTTGGTCGTCTTTCCGGAGCCTGAATGAGTTGTTTTGGTTGTACTTGTACTTTTATTACCGTTGAAGTGATGATTGTCGGATTCAAATGTTATTGTGCCATTACCTGTGTCTCTGCCTGCAGACGAATACATACTGAGAAGTCCTAGCCTGGTCAAGTATACAAAAGTAACCAGATGGTGTCGTTGACTCTGTCTATAGCGGAGTACGACCGTACGGTGTTTCTCTTCTAGTTGTTGGTTAGGATATCACTCGTGGACCGACATACTGTTGATACAGGAAATGGTTGGGTGAACGTCGAGGACGCTGGAGACTATCACTTCGGGCATCCATCTACATATGTCGTCTCCCTAGCAGGTGAAGATGAGCTCGTCGACACCTTCGTCGATTAACCCACGGCTGGAGAGGTATAACTGCCATGACTTTCCCCAGAGACCCCCATCCCATCTCCGTCCGTCCTTCTCCTCACGCGCCTGCTTTTTGATTGCGAATACAAATCCATTCAAAGGACTCTCATAAACGCTCATACTTATAGCGAATTTACGGTGCGTCGATTTTAAACCAACATCACGGTTAGTTTCCTCACTAGAGCCGCACAGCCTCAATCAGCAACCTTACATGTGTACCGACGACTACCACTGTTTACTCGCAACAGAAAGTGTGCGTCATGGGCTAATGCCGACCAGGATGCGCAGCAATGGCTAGGCTTCCGCATGGGTACCTGTTGCGGATGAGCCCACGGGTCACTGTGATGGATGATGGCAACAGCATTTGACTTGTGCAGAGTCGGATGATTGCGGCGCTAAGCATCTCCTCGCATACGTGTCTACCTGGCAACCCCAACGCCGCAAATCGTTCTCGTTCTCCCAACTCCCTGCGTCTCGAGGAGCACAGGCGAACTTGTGTCAAGGGTAAAAACAACGCGACATAAGGGCGGCATGGTTGAAGCGATTGGCAGACGCAGCAATGTAACAAGCCGATACTTGAACCATCTTGGTGGTCCCGGTTAATCTTAACAGTCACGTCTACACGTTGACAGCGATTCTCTATCTCGCATCAAGGTACCTGAAGCCCAGCCTCCACCCCAGGCCTATACATAAGGATCGTCCCTGGTTCGTGATTATGTGGGATGCTTACCTTGGTGTTTGGGAAGGCGTCGAGGGTGTCTATCCCGGCACGCTGGTGGAGGCGGGCCCTGATGACAATGCGTGGACTCAGTGACAACCAGGAATGTCGACGGGAAACGTACCAGGGTAGAATTTGAGGTCTGCAACGTTCAGCTTGCCTTTTGGGGTCAGCAAGGTACTCGCGACCCTCGAGTACGTTGTAGAGACGGGCAGTCCTCTGGGGCATGGATCCTAAAGTGGTGTGCTGATGACAGCGGTAAGTGAGCCGGAGCCGTGTGCGTGGAAAAAGCGACACACGGTGTCACATACCCTGTCCTTGCATGGGACCAACTCCGTCGTGCTACGAGAAAAGGGTAATGAACGGGACCAAATTTAGCGCAGAGTGACTTACGGCAAAGAAGATCCACTGGAGCATGACGGCGCTTTCGTCGTGCCGGCGGGGTTACCTTTGGTGTCGTACTTGCGAGCGAGATAGAGAAGAATAGCGGCGCTTTCAAAGATGTTGGAAGGCTCTGGTTTGTGTGCTCGTAGTCGACGAGAACAGGCGACCATTTGGTTTGAGATCGATAAACCACTGTTCCTTTTGATGATTGGTGGAAACGTTTTCATGCTGTGGGGTGGGCGAGATGGCCGCACGACTCGTAATCTACGACGTCGCCATACTATGTAATAGGCGACCTTGAGCTCTTCGAGGAAGATGGACACCTTGTCAGTGGTCACTTGTGTCCGGTGCGGAGTAGAGCAAGAGAAAGAGGAGGTTGGACATGGCAGACTGGCTAACTCACAGGCACAACAATCTTCACCGTCCCCACAAGCGAAGAGCTCATTGCCTTCACTCAAAAGTCCCAGGAAGGATGGGATCTTCAGTACATGCACTTATAGTTTTACTGGCAAGTTGTCATCCTGATATATTAGTAGTCCACTCCCCCTTTTTCTCTCTTTTCTCCCAACGTCGTGCTCCTCTGTTCTAGCTTCCAACAGTCGTCCGAGTCGTCGCTGCGGTCGTTAGCAATTTTGACAGGCGTCAAGGAAGTAAGGGATTTATTCAAACTCTGAGATTGGCTGCACGCACATTTCCGTTCCTAGCGTGGTTATCACCTTCCAAAAATTACATTGTGCGTTCCTGATGCAGACGCCCGCACAGATCTCTTATATTGTCATCAAGTTCACCCATTTCAATGAGCGATCGAAATTGTGGCCGTGCCTTTTATGATTGGGACCCAATCCAGCCTATGTGTCCCATCATCGAACCTGCCTCGCGTGGCCCATCTACGGTATCAATTAGCTTTTTCGAATACAGGGCACATGTGAGTACTACCTATGCGTAATGCAGGTTTGTCGTCATTTCTAAGTATCCCAACTGTGCGACGATCAGCCTGGGCTGTGTTGTGCTCATTTCTCATTTTGATCGTATTCAGTCCAGCGTTACCGTCTGCCTTATATTGGCAAGTGCCCAACGTCACCTTCCTTGAAGTTCCTATCTCCAACTCGGTTACATAATGTCACCGTTCTCTGATGCGATCGATCGTGGGTTTTTCGGCTTCTCGAACGCCATGAGGTCGATTTCCGACTCGGACTTCCCTCTGCATCGAACACCACCCTGACACAACTGTCTGCGTATGTGCTCGTTCTCGTGCGCATACGAAAATTCTAGTAGAGACGAAGCAAGCGTGTAAAGGGGAAACAGTGGGAGTGGAGTCAGTGGGCCATCGGGGGCGAGAGTGACTGGAACTGTGTCAAGTGCAGGGG